>CAEFZX010027082.1:0-127967 GCA_903066825.1 Alfaro cultratus
GTACCGTCTGTATGTAGGCACATGCGGCTTATACACAGGTGCGGCTTATGTATGTACAAAATAGTTTTTCCTTTAAAAATGTACTGGGTGCGGCTTATAATCGGGTGCGCTCTATAGTCCAGAAATTACGGTATTTCATATTTAAGTTATGGAACAATTTGCCATTACACATCAGAAGTGTCCACTTCCAAAACTATTAACATTTTTATTCTTTGGTTTTTAACACATGTTGAGACCAAAAAACATCCATTTATGGCAAGAAAACGACTGGGTGGTTTTTTTTCATACTTGGGCTGTTTGTAGAAGCACAAATGGAAGTTCAAAGACATAAAAAATGTGAATTTTGAATAACACGTCCTAAGATAAGTTACCTTCAAGATTTCCAGGCTTCGCTCTTTTTGAACCGACAACCGCAAAGTGTGAGCAACATTAAAAAGGTGGGACATCTGAAGGAGACAAAAAAAAGCAAAAAATAAAACTTGACTGTGATTTAACAGAACTACTGTAATATTTATGTCCTGCATGAGTTTTTGTCATAGAGGTACCTGCTCTTTGCTGAACTGGCTGACAGTCAGGATGTGCTGGCCCACCAGTGGGTGAAGCAGGGGAGACATTTGGAAGTGGGGCACCTGGGAGGGAGTCATCTGTTTGGACTCGGACAGAGGGGAGAGCAGCCTGGACAGAGGCGGAGGATGACTGTAGGCGTCACCAGAACCGGAAGGCGGGACCATGGTCAGGTCTACAGGAATCAGTAAAACACAAGCAGCGGTCCATAAACAATGATGTTCCTTTGGAACAACTCCCAATAACTGGATTCCCATTAACATTTGACATCAGAACATCATGAAAGGTTGATGGAAATGGAAAAATTTTAAATAACTTCCTGAATTTGAATATACAGACAGATCTATTGACAGAAGGTTTGACTACGTTGAGGCATGATGGGTACTGTAGTACCTGGTGGCAGTCCAGGATCAGAGGAACGATGGAGTCTTGGCGGCAGAAGGAAACGGGACTCTCCCGGAACGCGTCTGGGACTTGGAGGTCTGGTCCGGACGTGTCCTTCACGAGGAGGAGTCGGACGCGGTTGCTCCGGAGACTGATGGAACAGGAAACAAACTTTCTGAATATAAATTATCTCAAGATGCTTAATTTTTTACGGTTTCAGGTTGAATACCAGTGGGATGTCTTTAACTGGTTCAGCTGAGTGTATGGAAGCAGCATGCCAGGTCTTCACATCCTCACCGTAACCTGGAGGCACCAGAACCTGAAGAGGACAGATATTCTACTTTAAACTAAAAAAAAACATTCATAAAACAGACGATGTGGAGCAAGAAGCCGACCTGTCCGTCGATGTAGGCCACCTCTCCTCGCAGGACAACCCGGAGAACTTTACCCTTCACCTTCAGGCCTTGGAATGGAGTCCACTTGGACTTGGTAAACTGCATCGACTGAGGAATAACCCACTCTTGCTCCAAATCAACCTGAAAAAACAAGAAAAATATTTAAAGTAGAATTACTTCAGATTATTATTATTTATTTCAGTCATTTTTTAACTTTTTAAAACACAATAAAAACACAAACAAAATGAAAAAAGTATTCAACTTGTTTTTCTTTCCAAGAGAAAACTAATAAAGAAATAAGAAATGTTTAAATTTCTGTTAATGGCAAGAACACAAAGTCTGTACTGAAAAAAGTGCTTGTTATACATACAAGATAATCAAAATAGCAGAATTTTTCCTGTATATTTTATAAAAGAGCATAAACAATCATAATCAAAACATATTGTTTTTGTTTAGCAAATAATTCTCATAAATTTTTTTATTTTAAGAGTGAAAAACAGTTTCAACCCCTTACAAATTATCCCACACCTGAAAAACTTAAGAACAATTGCTTTTAATATTCAGCCAAACATTCAGCTTGTTTTTAACAAACTCTTCTCTCTCAATTCAGTTTTTTCTTTAATTTTGAACCACTTCTGTATAAAACTTGGAAGGAGATTATTAGAAAGAAATATGTACATAGTCAATGCACTCCTGAGCTCTACAATGGCATACAGTTTTTTAATTGCAAGAAATATTTCATTAGTTGGATGAAAATCTGATTAAGTTATAATTTGGATAGCTGTCTTTTGATACATGTAGACAGGTTTTGTTATTTTTATAAGTTTCCCCAGATCTCCACACAGCAAATCATGTATGGAAGTATTAACAGTAGAATTTATAGGGTATTTCTTTTTATTTTATTCAATGTTACAATGGTTTTTGACTTTTTACGTTTTTACATTATTACTATGAGCAGTCCAATGCAATTTGTAGTCGAGCATAACTCCACAAAAAAATCTAATTTGATACACTTTAACGATTTCAATACATTTTATCATGAGCAACATATCTTTTACATTTTCTTGTTACTACGTATAAAAATTTTATCTTGCCACAATTTATTGATTATTTTTGTCCTACCATTTCTTTAATACGTGTAATTCTCCTTCTTTTACAGTTCCTATGGAAATCTTCATGATTCTTGGAAAATAAAGAAAAAAGCCACAGTCTTAATGACGTACCTCTACGTAGGTGTTTTCCTGAACAGGCAGGTTGAAAATCTTGCGGGGGTTGTCATAGAGACGTCTGATGATGTCATCTAGAGTGAGGCGGCCATCGCTGACGGCGGTCAGTAGCAGTGGCAGCATCGTTTCCAGGCCGGGGTAACCAGGAGGAGGACGCTCAGCGCTCTTCTCTTCTGCAGAGTGAGGAGCTGTCGACAAAAAGAAATAAAACTAAAGGGGACCTGTTGTGCTTCTTTAAACAGGTTAGGGTAGGTCTGTAGATTCTACAAAATATGTTCATTATATTTTTAAGTTCATTAATTGATACCTACCGATACCCTCATTGAACAAACGGTGAAACGGTAAAACTAATCCCAACAATACGGATATCTATGAGCGATTTTAAGCACCATTGATTGGAATTTATGGTAAAAACAATAAATCAAAATTCTTATAAAAAATTAATGTCAATAAATGGTAAACGATACAATAAATGCCCACCCTCGGCAGTTAGAGGGCGTTGAGACCAAAATGAAAGTATAAAAATGTGCCAAATGTGAATTTTGCAGAATAGATCCCCTTTAAAGAAATATATTCTTTGTGAAACAGCCTAAAATTGGCGCTCACTAACCGTGATCTGTAGCGAAGCAGTCTATAACGTCCAGGTTTTCCCACAGCGCCTCCATGTCCTCGCGGGCTCCCAGCATCGGTCGGACCTGCGCTCGCCCCTCTCCGATCTCCGTCACATTTTCTTCGCACAGGAACAGGTGATGGGGGGCCACCTCACACGTCACCTGGATGCCCTTCTGCTTAGCGGCTCGGATCACCAGGATCTACAAAACAACTCATCAATGATGGAAGATTTATAGATGTTAGGTCTGCATCGTCCAGCTGAATCTGAACGGTGACTTGCCTCCTCCTTTTTTGCCACGTGGCAGATGTGGACGGGACGCTGGTAGAGCTGCGCCACCATCAGGATGGCAGCAACAGTTTGCTTCTCAGCGTGAGCGACGATGGGCATCTGCTTGGGCCAGTTCTCAAAGTGCTGCAAAGAATGATCAAGTAACTATTTTAATTTCAGCTCTTATAAAAATGCTGCTTATTAAATATGACTTGAAAGAAATTTGATTTTATAACTTAGTGTCTTGAAATTGGGCCTTTGTCTCTTTAAAACTCCTGCTCTTTCAGAAACCCTGACTTGAGGAAGTCATGACAACATGGCTCCTCTAATAACCCATTATCAATGTTTTTACCAGCGTTTCTAAGTAGCTCCTATAATGAGCTCAGCAGAAGTGCAGTTCCACCAGATGTTTGCTGATTGCTGCAGACTAGTCTGAAGGAGCTAGTCTGCAGCTCCTTCAGAGAGTGAGGGAGTCGCTCTGTGAGGCGGACGCTAGAAAAACGTTTTTGATAAGGGAACAATATTATAACATAATGTAAAGCTAAAAAATTTTTTTTTAACATAATACTTCCCATTTAAGAAAAGAAAGTAAAAAATTTACCTTTAAAGAATTTTAAAGGTTTAAAATAAAATAATTTCATTCTTTTGTAAAATACTTAAAATAACTTGGGCAAATAACTGGTACATATAAAAGAAATGTAAATAGTTTGCATCTTTTAAAAAAATTTCAACTCTTTAAAATTTTCCAAGACGTTACTGTGTATGGAAATGCAAATATTTTTTTCTTTTTCTTTTAAGAAGCGAATAAAGTTTTGAGATGCATTACTCCTCTTAAAATAATACTTCCCATAAAGGACTAATTTATTTAATAAAAAATAAAAATTTAAAGACGGTCTTTTAATAAATTCTATGTACAAAATGTGAAAAAAACAAACATTTTTTTTGAACAGTCACTGGTACAGAGCTTTGAGGTGAAAACATCTGTACTTTCTGGATAATATGATTTGATTTAACCAACCTCCATCCACAGAGAGACGTTGTCCATCTTGAGGGTGGAGTACGTGTCGTTCAGGTACATCTTCAGACCTGCAGTCTGGGCAGCGATGGATGGCAGGGTGGCAACGTTGTCTGAAGCAGCACCAACATACAGGGCGTAGTCACAGCGGCAGCCCGCTTTGGCAAGCTGATGACACATTGCACATTTAACGCCATACCTGATCAAATACTCCTGGGTTTGGTTATACAAAAGACTTTTTACAGATGTTTATCTAGAATTTCTACTTCAAATGATTTTTGTCTGGAGGCATACCCTCTGTGCCAGTGCCAGAGTGCTGGCGTCTGTGATGGCAGGCGATGTGTTGGGCATGGCACACACCAGAGTGATGCCTCCTGCTAGAGCGGCGGCCGTGCCGGAGGAGAAATCCTCCTTATGGGTGGCACCGGGTTCCCGGAGGTGAACATGGACATCGATTAGACCTGGAGATCAACAGTGGTCATTTTATGATGAATTAATGGGCTAACAGGTAAGAAAATAATTTCTAGAGAAAATGCATTTATATTAGAGCTGGGCGATAAATCAATTTTATCAATTAATTATATTTGCTGCTTATAAAATTAAAATTTTTTAAAATCCGTTTTACTTTTTCTACCAATGTGCTCAAGGTTGGATATACTATTTATTAACTGTGGTTTATGACAAACTGGAGTGAAAATGTCAGTTTTTTTATTTCAGGCAGACAACTTTTACTTCAATGTGTAACAATTATTTTACACATATAATTATTTTAACTGGAGTTAATATTATTTTAACTGCAGTTAAAATAATATTGGTTTTTCTCTCTTTGGGTTAAATAAAAACTTTCAGGTATAGTCATTAGTGGCATTCAAACAAACCCTGAAATTCTGATGCACAGAATGACAAGTGTAAAATTTTGGAAGCATAGTTTATTTGAATCTTTGTTCATTAAAATTACAAAATATTATTAATGTACTAAACAAAATATGCATACACTAGGCACATTTAATGATTAGGAAATACATTCAGCAAGTACCTTTAAAAGCAATTACTTACTTTTACTCAAGTAAAATTGTTAATGTGGTACTTTTACTAGAGTACATTTTTGTCTATTCATACTTTTACTTTAGTGTTTAGGCCCAGAAGGTATTGCGACGCACAATAATAATATTATTCTGACACCATTTTCAAGTAAAATATTTGAAATGGCATAAAAATTCAAGAACACATTCTCAAATATCAACAAACTTGAAGTTCTAAAAATATTAACACTGGAACTGGAAGAAATGTTATTTATTCAAAATAAATAAAACAACAAAAACACCAAATTAAATTAATTCTGAAGTTTCTGGTAACAAAAATGTATTAAAAAAAGGGGGGCTAGTTGAGACCAAAGTACCAGACTGAAGACTTTTATTATCCAGTTTTGGTAGAAAGAGAAAGAAAAGAGAAAAACAATAAATCTTTCAAATGGAAATTATTGAGTTAATTTTAATTAATCATGGGATTAATAGATTTATTGCTTATTGTGAGGCGACAGGCCAACAGTGTTTAGCATTTCTCCTTCACTGGAATTGCCTCAGTTGCATTTAAACAGACAGTTTGCTCTCGGATAGTACAGAGGTCAATGTGGAAATACAGAACAAAGTATTGAAGCTCCACTTTATACAAAACACAACAGAAAGATTTAAATGTGAAAATGAAGGATTTAAAGCATAATGTGTTGACTTTAAAAGGAGACAACAAAAAATGTATGGATAGTCCTTTTAAATCAGCTAAGCCAGAGAACAAGACAAAAATATTCAACACTTTTTATTTTCACGCTGCAGACAACAATGAGGGTATTTAGTAGTAACTCACCAGGCAGACGGACGAGTGTTTGGGAAGTCATGCAGTCGATGTGAGTTTTCACAGGCGGCAATCGACCAATCTGACGCAGAGCCTGCAAACAAATCCATCACGTGAATATTTTCAGATCCTGCCAAGCAGAACAAGCATTGCCTGGAAAGGTGCCAGGTTACCTGAACAAAGAGCTTGGTGCATTTGATGTCAATGATGAGTGGGACAGAGTAGTCCACGGCCATCCGCCTGGTCCGGTAACCCTTGGTGACGAAGGAGGACAGGCGTCTACCGCCGCTGTTCCTCATGGAGAGGTTGATGACCAATTCGAAGTGGTTCTCCTCCAGGTAGTTCATGATGCTGCGCTGCCGCTCTTTAGTGGGGCCTTCGCTCTCATCTTCCTCAAACGGCCAATCCACCGCAGTCACCTGGAGAGGAGGAGGCAAGGTCACACAGACAGATGAAAAAATACTGGCACATTCTTCATATTTTTCATTTAACCACTGAAGTCTTTTTATATATTAGAAAAATACAAGCACAAAATAATTTGCTTCCTTTATTAAATAAGAAAATAAAAGTTTTATTGCCTAACATGCAATTACATAACATTACTTTGGTGAAAGCTTGATCATTTGTAGCAAAGGATGCATCTGCAGCAAAAATATATTTGTTGTTCATTGTTTTTTGGATTATGAGAGGAAAATAGATTTTTTAACCAAGTGAAGCTAAAGCTGCAAGTTGAGGACTTCAGGGTAGAACTATGCTTGTCGCAATAGGCAATAAATCAATAAATCACATGATAAATTAAAACAAGCTCAATAATTTCCATTTGCGTGATTTATCAGTTTTCTCTTTTCTCTCTTTCTACCAAAAACTGGATGATAAAAGTCTCCAGTCTGGTGCTCTTATCTCAACTAGCCCCTTTTTCAAAGGACATTTTTGTTTACAGAAACTTCACAATTTATTTTATTTGTCGTTTCTGTTTTATTTATTTTGAGTATTTAAAATGTCCTTCAGTTCCAGAGTTAAACGTTGATTAGAATTTTAATTTATTCATCTCTGAGATGAATAAATTATTAATTATTAATAATGCGTCTTTGCATTATTATGCCATTACCATTATATTACTTGAACATGTTCTCAAAACAATATTATCGTTTATCGCAATAATGTCAGGGACAATTAATCATTCAGAAAAATCTGTACATATTTTTTAAAGTTTTGGTTTATATATCGTTATCAGTGTATTGTTCTTTTAGCAAATGGCCTTTTTAGAGTCTGAATTTCCAGTAATTAATTGATAATTTCACTTATCAATTAATCGCTTCAGCATATGCATCTATAAATGAAAAAGTTCATATTCATTAAACAATGCAACACTGCCACCTGCTGATTAATACTTATATCTGCAGTGTTGTATTTTCAATCTCAGTTTTAAACTCTTTAGAAAATGCTGACATACAAATTTTACTTCATAAACTGTATGGAACATCAAGTTATTTATTCCATTTACACATCAACCACTTTCTAGGCTATTTTTGACCATTATTTTTATCTGAGTAAATATGCATATATCTATCTGGTTGCTCAGTTATGAATTTGTCAGAGAGCGTTTGCTTAGCTGCAGTTTTCTTTCAGTTATTTTAACTCCTTCAGCTGTTGTACTGAATAAAAACAGATTTTGAGAGTCCTACCTTGACTCCATGTTCTGTGTAGAAGTCGGCAGTTCCCAGACTGGCGTACAGGTCGTAACCCAGAGACTCCAGAGCCTTCACAGTGGGCAGCAGCTCGCTCTTGTTCTAACGCCACACAATTCAAGAATCAGTAAAAGGAAGGCAATCTCACGCCATTCGAGTCTTAACTCCAACACTAAACTGTTCTATTACTGGTAAAACATTTTATTTTAGCTTCATATACAGTTTTATCTGCCTGTTATATGACAGATTTGTTCACATAATGGTTAACTTTTACATAAACATTTGTTAAAAGCATGTTAAATACCTTGTAGCTGCCGATGGAGAGAAGGATGTTCTTCTTGGGGATCTTGAATCCTGTGGAGAGCATGGCTTTGAGGTACGCCTCGTATCTGTTCTCCCCAAAGCAGGCAACTTCCCCAGTGCTGGTCATCTCCACCCCGAGCACCACATCGGCCCCGGCAAGGCGAGAGAAGGAGAACTGGGGAACCTGGAGGATGAAAGTCACAGTTATCGTTTTAACAGATGAAGGAGAACAGAAGCATGTCTGGTTTGAGTCGATTTACCTTAACTCCCACAATCCCTTTTCCACGCATTAGACCGACTGGTTCCACCTCAACTCCCATGATGACTTGAGTTGCCAGGGCAACAAGATCCACTCCTAGCGTCTTCGATACGAAAGGGAAGGAGCGGGAAACTCGGACATTGCATTCGATCACCTTCAGCAGGTCGTCCTTCAGAGAAGAGAATAGTTAATATTGTTAAATAATCTATTCTGTATGTTGAAAATAATTAATGGTAGTACACTCAAAATAAAAATAAAAAACACTGAAATTAAATATTGTGTCCAGTTATTGGTATGAAATGTACCGCGTAAGCCAAAGTTATTTAATTTCTTTAATATAAGCTGAATAATTTTCTTAATTATATATTTATAAGAGCTGATAATGTCAATTAAATTGTCAAAGGCCACAGATTAAACAAAAATAGCATTTCTTTAACTCAAAATATTAAGCTAGTTTCTCTCAAACAGAACTTTGTGTGTTATTCGAAGTTTGCGCTAAATGGATATTTCACTTTGAACGTTTTTAGGCAGTTCATCGTTTTGATGGATTACAATTCACACACCAGATCACTTGGTGCAGACATTTTAAACTATGTACAGAGAACAAAAACAAAACAAAAAGTTTCTCATCCAAAGAAGGTGAGACCTTGCAGGATCAGAAAATCCCTCGCTCAGATTCCTGATAACTTCAATTGGAGAAATGTTCCCTGATTTCAAAACTTTGCCTGATGTGAAGCTTGAAATTCCAGTCTCCCGTACAGCAGCAGAGTGCAGCTTGATAAATAGTTGCTTTGGTTCATGTAGCTCTCAAATTAAGATATATCAACCATGCAACTGAAAATCTACCTGTGAAGAAACAAAAATTCATGCATTTATGATTAAGATTTAAAGCCCAAATCTGGCTCACCTTGGCGATCAGCTGCAGGTTAAAAGGTCCAGTGACCTGCAGTTCCTGGCCGATGGCGTGAACGATCATCATGATCCTTTCGATGGTTTTCTGGTTGAGATCCTGAGGAGGCGTCACCAGAGTGGCATCTCCGGAGTGAACACCGGCGTTCTCCACGTGTTCAGAAATCGCAATGGCCGTCACTACCCCGTCACAGGCAACTGCGTCCACATCTATCTCCTGGTAAACACCAAAAAGAAAAAAAAAGAATTTCATAGCCGTAAACTGAGGCAATGTTCTTCACAAGTGTGTAATTATTGTATAGTTTATCATTTATCGTCATAAATTATATGAATTTTAATTTATTATTGTCACAATGAATTCCAATAACTGAGGTTTAAAACCTTCCAGAACTGACCGTTGTCGGGATTGATAGTTTTACTATTTTCTTCACTGTTTGTTTAATGAAAATGTCAAACACCAATAATGAACATACTGTATGGAGTTTAGTAGTAAAAATCACACTTCTTTATAACACTGTTGTTCTAAAGAAGCATATTACAAATGGGAAGGATTTGCATTGGTGGAGATATAATTTCTGTTTCCATTACAAATGTGCAGAAAACTTTGTCAATATTTGCCAATTTATTTTTGAAATGTCAAAATCCACAGCGGAGACACAGCTAGTGTCATACAGTTAAAACTTATCATTATCACAATGGTACAGCAAAACAATGTGATAAAACTTTAAGTCCATATTGCCCAGCTGTAGCTTTAACTCACCTTTGCTTCCTGTATGAATTTAGAGATGACGACAGGATGTTCTTTGGATACCGCCACGGCGCTGCTCAGGTATTTCTCAAGGTCGCTGTCGCTGTACGCCACATTCATGGCAGCACCACTGAGAACATAGGAGGGTCGGACCAGGCAGGGATAACCCACCGTCTCACAAAACTTCACAGCAGACTGCAGGAGGAAGGAAAGAAGAATTAAAAAACAGAGCAAGGCATTGAAGTGATCGTTCCTCCGGCTTGCCGTACCTCGGTGTCTGAAAGCTCCTTCCACTGAGGCTGGCTGATCCCAATGGTGTCCAGCATTCTGGAGAACTTGAATCTGTTCTCTGCGTTGTCAATGAACTCAGGTGACGTTCCCAGGATGCGGCACTGCTGGCGGTGCAGCGACATGGCGATGTTGTTGGGCAGCTGACCCCCCATGGAGAGGATGACCCCCTCTGGGTTTTCACTCTCGTAGATATCCATCACCACCTAAACAAAGTAAAAAAACTTCCTAATATCTCAGAGTTTCTTTTAGAGATCTGCTTCAGCAGTCGACTCACCTCAAAGGAGATTTCATCAAAGTAAAGTCGGTCACACATGTCGTAGTCCGTACTGACCGTCTCAGGGTTGTAGTTCACCATGATGGTCTTATAACCCATCTGTAAATAAGTTCACAACTTAATAACTTGAATTCAGTTGAATTTGTTTTTAAACTACCTGGTGGGAAATTTTCTTGTATCTCTGAGGATGAAAATAATTATAAAGCTGCTCGGGTTTAGAAAAACTGAAATTCTGAAATAAGGTTGGGCAAAGTAACTGATGTAACTTTGGTAAGATCATTGATAAATAGTTGCTTTCTGTTTTTAAAGCTACCTCTCAACATGTTTAAAGTAAAGGAATCAAACATGACAAACTTGCAAGAGCATTACACATGCGTTCGCTTCACACTTTTTATTTTTAGTTTTTGTTTCATTTTGTATTTGTCTCATATGAAAAGACAAATCCGTAAATCAGAAAACATTTTACAGACCTAATCATTCTAAACTCCAGCTTAAAAATGATTAAACTGGGGGAAAAGCCAGTTCCTGTTTGCTTGCCCACGCAAACATTTCATAGAGGAAAGTAAAAAAATAAAATAAAAAGTGTTTTAAAGTTACATATTTGTTTGGTCAATTCCAATATAAAAAGCAGAAAATCTGGAGTATTGTCTGTGATATTGTTGTTGATTTATTTATTTTTCCTCCGAAGAGTTTTTGCGGCGCTAGTGGCTCATATTTTTTGTGACAGTAGGCAGACAGGAAAGAGGGCGAGGAGAGAGGGGAAGACATGCGGCAAAGGTCGTCGGGACCGGGAGTCGAACCCGCGACGTCCGCATTGAGGACTAAGGCCTCCAAACATGGGGCGTGCTAAACCCCTGCGCCACCAGGGGGTGCCAAGTTGATTGTTATCTTCTTGGCAATATTGCACGCCTCTTGCTCAGCGTATTGTCTGTCAATAAATTCATCAGATCGCTCAACCTTATTATGAAGCTCTTCTTTTAAAAACTGCACCATATTTCGACCATTTCCAATGATCGTACCTTGCGGAGCTCCGTGATGCAGCCGACGGCGCACCAGTCGAACTCCACGCTGCTGCCGATGCGGTAAACGCCAGAGCCGATGACCATGACGTGCGGCTCGTTGAAGCTCAGGTCGTTCTCAGTGCCGTGGTAGGTCAGGTAGAGATAGTTTGTGTGCGCCGGCCACTCGGCCGCCACCGTGTCGATCTGCTTCACCACCGGCAGGATGGAGTAATCGTGACGCAGCTTTCTGACTGCAAGCTCCGTACTACAAGAAAGGAAAACTGATTTCAAGAAAAACAGAGAAGAAAAGATCAAATTGAATCTGTCCTGATTCCTACCCACCTCTGTACAGCCAGTGCGATCTGCTTGTCCGAGAAGCCCAGCTGCTTCGCCTTACGCATCACCTCTAGAGGTATAGTGCTCTCCACCTGGATTTATTAGGAAGAAGAAGAAAATTCAGAGTGCAATCTGTTTTTAAAGCTAAACTCATAATGATCTAACAGTTTACCTGGTTGTAGTTCTCAAGCAGTCGCTCATGATCTGCAATGTTTTTCATTTTGTGCAGGAACCAGCGGTCGATCTTTGTGAGCTCATACAGCTGATCCACAGAGTAGCCAGCTTTGAACGCAGAAGCCAAAACAAAGATTCGCTTATCGGTGGGAGTCTGCAACTCCTGCAGAAAGGAGAGGGACGGAAAGATACAAGCTGACTCAAATAAATACAGTTCAACTCAAAAATAATTCACTTATCCCAAAGGGAAAACAAATGTCATAACTTATACCATCCAAGTTTCATTTATGAGTTGCTGTGAACAGGAAGGACCTCTGGTAGCAGTCTGCGTTGCAACATATCTGAAGAGGGCTCTGAAGACTAATGACTATTTTAGTAGTAGATTATTCTGAAGTCTTATGATACAATATTAGAAGTGCATTAAAATATGCAAATAAATGCAACAGCAGCATTCAGTGAAAGCTTGGGCATCTGTAGCTAAAAAAATACTTCTAAAATACATAAAAATTTGAAAAGCTCAGCTCTTTCTGCTTTTTATCTTAAAAGCAAAATGAATATATTTTTGCATAGTTTTGCCTGTCTCTTGGCAAATTACCTTTTTTTGAGTGTGCATAAACCAGTTAGTTGATTAATTACTAAATCATCCATCCATCTATCCATTTTCTTACACCCTCGTCCCTTGTGGGGTCGGGAGGTGCTGGTACCTCTCCAGCTAACGTTCCGGGCGAGACGAGGGGTCACCTGGACAGGTCGCCAGTCTGTCACAGGGAAACAGAGACAAACAGGACAAACAACCATGCACACACACACTCACACCTAGGGAGAATTTAGAGAGACCAAATAACCTGACAGTCATGTTTTTGGACTGTGGGAGGAAGCCGGAGTACCCAGAGAGAACCCACCATGCACAGGGAGAACATGCAAACTCCGTGCAGAAAGACCCCGGGTCGGGAATCGAACCCAGGACCTTCTTGCTGCAAGGCAACAGTGCTACCAACTGCGCCACTGTGCAGCCCCATTACTAAATTAGTTGACAATTATTTCAATAATCTATTAATCAATAATCTATTCATTTAAAAAAGGTTGATAAGATTTTGTAAGTCAATAAAGAAACGTGAGAAAATCCAGACAGGATTTACAAACCTTCTCGGAGACGGGTTTGATGGTGTGGTCAAAGCCGACACAGTTCTCATCCACCATCCTGAGAGCTTTCTGAAAGGCCTCCTCAAAGCTGCGGCCGATGGCCATCACCTCCCCTGTGGGGAAATGTTTTTTTTAAATAAACTTCAAACTCAATGAAAACAATATGATTGGACAAAAATGCCTGCAGCTATTTGAGTTTAAAAAAGACAAAAAAGGTTTCTACAAAGTATTTCACAAACATATTTATTACAGTTGTAAAATTAGTTTCTTTTTTGTCTTCTTTAAAATATAAATACAAATATACTGTGAACTTACGGCATAATTTACAGTGCAAGGGGTTTAAATTTGGAATCTGCAAACACAGATGGGAGGGAAGAACGGATGGATAGATAAACAGATGGGTGAACAAACAGGCATATGGATGAATGGACAGACAGATGCATGAAAGGACTGATGGGCAAACAAGAAGATGGAGGGTCAAACAAGCAGACGGATGACTGTCGAATATGGAATGGAAAATAGTCTGAAAACCCAAATAACTTTTTTTCCACACAACAGATCTGGAAAACTGAGACAGCAATAGCATAAACTTATGAAACAGATCTCTGCAGGTGAAGAAAAGTACTTTGAGTCAGGAGGCAAAACATGTTCATTACTTCCCCCCCACACAAAATCATTTTTAGATAAGATTTTAGTCAGAATGAGTTGATTTCTGACTAAAATATCACTGGCAACGCCTCCCAACTCAAGGTTTACACTTGAACGTGAAAATGGTTACAAACATTTGCGTAATTATATAACCGTATATCTTTAAAAAGCAGCAGTGGAGCCTCCTGCACAACCAGCCAGAATGGAGCAAGAAGTTTCTCTATGGTAAGTCAAGAACAAAACACTTGTATTTTCCAGCAGCCATTGTATACAGTGGTAAAACCAACTGACCAAGTAACGTGGCATTGCATGGCAATTGTGACTTAATTGTGAGGTTTTTGAAATTGTGATTAATTTCAATTAATTAATTACCAATCCTGTAATTAACTCAATTAAAAAAATGCTATAGAGTCACACCACTATAAAAGACATTAACTTTTTGCTGTAAAACTGCTGGATGTTTTTTAGCGCTTGGATTGTTTCTAGAAGCAGCAGAGGCCCAAACGGAAGTAGAAAAACAAGCAAAAAGTAAATTTTGCGGTTAAAATTACAGAGGAAAACATTGAAAGATTATATATTTAAACTCACTTACCAACGCTCTTCATCGAACTGCCGATCTTGGTGGAAACCCTCAGAAACTTGCTGAGATCCCATCGAGGCACCTTCACCACACAGTAGTCCAAACTAGGCTCAAAGTTTGCTGTGGTTGAGTTGGTGACCGAATTTCTAAAAGATGAAGCAAAAATCACATCAGAAGCAGCTAAAAAAAATTACATTTTAAATGTAAACCGCAAAACTAGAGGATTTGTTGTTGAAATGCATACTTGAGTTGGGGAAGCGGTATTCCCAGGCCCAGTTTAGCTGCTACATATGCCAAAGGGTAACCAGTTGCCTTACTGGCCAGGGCAGAGCTCCGCGACAGGCGAGCGTTCACCTCTATGATGTAGTACTGCAGAGAGAGTATTCAGGATTACAGCAATGCACACGTTTACCGGCAGACATACAATCAATGAGCTAATATAAAGTTGATTGATCCTAATGAAAAAAAGCCATTTTCTTAAAAACCTGAGTGGTGCCCTCTGCTGGATGATAAATTAAAATGAGCTCAATAATTTTAATGTGAACGATTGATTGGCTCTTTTCTCTTTCTACCAAAAACTGAACGGCAAAAGTCTCACATCTGGTGAATTGGTCTCAACTAGCCCCTTTTTTTGAAGGACAATTTTGCAGAGTCTTCTGTGTACAATGTATTGGTTGTGTTTTGTTTATTTATTTTGGATATTTAAAATGTCTTTGAGTTCCCTTGTTAAATGTTCGCTAGAAATTAAAGTTTATTTACATTTTGTTCTTGCATTAAAATGCCATAGTCTCAAAACAATATTATCATTTATTGCAATAACGTCTGGGGCAATTTACCAAAATGTATGCAAAATGTGTTATTGTGTCAGGCCTATTGATGGGAATTAATTTTAATCTAATAAACCATTAATTGACAATTAGCCATAAGTCCAATGTTTGCATCGTTGTTGCAGGTTCCATAAACATCTTGGTGTACCTGATCAGATTCAGGGTTCAGAGCATACTGGATGTTGCACTCTCCCACGATGCCGAGGTGTCGGATCACTTTGATGGCCGTGTTTCTCAGCATGTTGTACTCGTGGTCGTTTAATGTCTGACTGGGAGCCACAACGATGGATTCCCCTGTATGGATGCCCAGCGGGTCGATGTTCTCCATGTTGCACACCTGAACAGCAGCAGGAAGGGAAAGTTAAAGTAAAAAAAAAAGGTTTTCCAGGTCGAATAAATCTGACACAAGGTACTCACGGTGATGCAGTTGTCGTAGGCGTCTCGGACCACCTCGTACTCGATCTCCTTCCAACCTTTGAGGGATTTGTCTACAAGGACCTGAGAGGTGTGAGCGAAGGCTGACATTACCAAGGAGATGAGTTCTTCTCTGTTGTTGGCAAATCCGGAGCCCAGACCGCCGAGAGCGAATGCAGAGCGAACCAGGACGGGGAATCCCAGGCGCTCTGCAGCAGCAATTGCCTAGAAGAAAAATTCAAAGTGACTTAGGGCTGGATAATATAGCTTAAAAATAAAATCTCAGATTATTTCCATTGTAGGCATAATTTTAATAAGCTTTCATGTTAGTTTATTTTCTAATATTGAAATGATAAATGACAGAAACAAAGAATTATTCTCAAAAAGTGAGAATAATCATCCCTTCTGTGAGTTGTAAGGCAGAGTATTAGAACAAAACTTCAAGAATTTTAGTTTAATTATGAGAATAGTCATATTACCCAACTAAGATGCAATTTTACCAGAAAAACATTTAAACATTATGAGAAAAAAAGTCACTTTAATCAGAAAAAAAGCTACCAAGACCTGAAGTCACCACTTCAATCGCCTTTTAAGTAAAAAAAAATAAATCTTAGCTTGACCCTAATTCTGTCATAGTTGACCTAAAAAAGTCCAGATAAAGAGATTTTCCAAACTATTTTCAAAAACCAAAAATCTGATGAAATTAATTTATCGTCAAACCCCAACCACAATAACACAATCATCTCATTTAAAAAAACAAAAACGCATCTCCAGATTCTTGTTTTTTGCAGTTTTGTTGTTTTTTGCACATTTTAAGTATAAATTAAGTTTAAATGTGACATTTCTATATAGATCAGTTTCTAAATGTATAATCTGCATAAACATTAAGAAATAGAAAGAGTGGATTAATGTTAAATTGAGAAAGGAAAATATCAGTGAGTGATTGGATTGATGAATAATGGAGCAACAGATATGGAAACAACTTTTAGATGATGGGATATTAAATTTAGTCTGGAAAAAAACTATGCAGAAACACTGATATTAACATAACACAAAGTTAAATTTTTAACTCGCCTGCTCCACTGAAAGAGCAGCCTCACTGGGAGCAACATGCTCATTGATCTCCTCCATTTTCTCCACAAAGATCTTTCTGTCCTCCGTCATCTCGATGGAGGCGACCGGCGTCCCCAGAACCCTCACTTTGTACTTCTCCAGGACGCCCATCTTGGTCAGCTCCACGCCACAGTTCAGCGCGGTCTGACCGCCGAACGTCAGCAGGACGCCGTCCGGACGCTCGTTTTTTATCACCTGGAGACGGGACACAGTGTTTAATATCGCTGCTTTCTCTCTAATTACATGATTATTTGGTTTATCAAAGGGAAGCAATGAATCCACACCTGAGTGACGTAATCTGGTGTGATTGGCAGGAAGTAAACTTTGTCAGCGAGACCTTTGGATGTCTGCACAGTGGCAATGTTGGGGTTGATCAACACAGTCTGGATGTTCTCCTCCTTCAGAGCCTTTATAGCCTGCAAAGGAAAACAGTGAGTTAAAATGAAAGATAGACATAAATACTTAAATTTACAGGGTTAGTAAATTTTTCCCTCAATATAATTCAAGCACTTTACAAGCATTTTCAGAGTAATGCTGGAAGTTTTCTAATTCTTCCAGCATCAGAGAAAAACAATACAAATACAAGCTAAAAATAGAAAAAAGTTTAAATTCATTATTATATGACCTTATTTATTACAGTTTTTATTTTTGTGATTGTATTCTACATTCTAAACTAAAATATAGAACCATTTTACATTTGAAATGTCTCGCTCTCACACAAAGTTCTAATTTAACAAAATAATCTCCCAATTTCAATAACTTTGTCCAACATACAAAATATAAGACAATCAATAAATCATTGAATTATTAGAAATAGTAAATATTCATTACATTGAAACAATCCAAGCAAATTGTGGGTAAATAACCTTCCTGCTCAAATCTTATACTTAAACACAATATACAATGAAAATGAGGGGAAAAAAAGTTTTTTGTCATTTAGCAAATAGAAATAATTTTGGTAATTTCAAACTGATTAAAAGAAGAAATGTTCAGTCAGATTTAACTTCAGACTGGAAAAAAAAATGTCTCTTAGACGTGTGAAAATACGTGGTTTCTATTGTAAATAACATTTTACAAATCTAGGCTTTTAATCAAATATTAGATTGCACTTTTTTTCTAAAGTGTGCCTTGAAAAACACCATCAAGGATTTAAGCACCTCTACAAACCAAGGATGTAAAAAATAAACGTACATTTATCTGGATGTATTATAACAATCTTAAAGCGAACAGTTCTTTAATGTCGGACCTGAGATCCGGAGTAGTCGAACTCTCCAGCTTGTCCGATGGAGAGCCCTCCAGAACCCAGGATGAGGACTTTCTTGGGCCTGACAACCTCATCGGTCTTTGGGGCACCAGAGTATGTGAGGTGGTCCATCAAACGCTGCTTCACTGGAAACAAAACACATAAATTATGAGGGAGCAACTAATGATTATTTTAGTAATTAATTTAATCTGATAAAACAAAATGGTCACATTCTACAGATTTTCATGAAAGACATTTTAAATTAAATGTAAATAATAAAATTTTATAATAATAGTAATAAACATTTTATTATCTAAAATGCATTTAAATAGAATTCCTTTTAGTGAATTTGAAGCTAAAACTAGGCAACTTGAGGAGTCTTGGCTAAAATATATTTCCAAAAGTTTTTGTACAGTTTTGGCTTGTTTTGGCTGAATATATTTTTCTCAGCAAGTTGCAATTTTTTTGCATCTATTCTCCAGTTAATAATAATCAATTAATAAATTAGTTGAGGACTTATCATAATTAATCTAAATGAATCCGATTAATCATTTCAGTCTTATTTGCTTTTACATAATTGAAATAAAATAGTAAAAATCAAGTATCTGCCCTTTTAAATTTCTAATCTGTTTAATGTTGCATAAATTAGATTTTGTAATCAGGGAGAATATAAATACCAGCTTTTCCTGCGTTGCCCTCTTTGAAGTCTTTGACTGTGTCGAGAAAAACATCAAACAAGCTGACCAGATCTGTAGGGCCGGCCGTGTGCTCAGGGTGGAACTGAACGCTGGAAGATGAGAACATTTTCTGATTCTATTTACATGAACTCTGCTGTGAGTCTTCAGTGGATCAACCATTTACCTGAATAAAGGTTTAGAGTTGTGCACGATGCCCTCGCTGGTGTGGTCGTTGGCGTTGGTGAACAGAACGTCCCAGTCGTTGGGCAGGGTGTCGGGGTCGACAGCGAAGCCGTGGTTCTGACTGGTGATGAAGCAGCGGTCGGTTCCGTTATGGAGGCACGGCTGGTTGTGGCCACGGTTACCATACCTGAAATTACAACCAAGAAAAGTTACAAAGAGACATTTTTTATTCAAAAAATATGACAACCAAGATGTACCATTTATAGAGATTACTTGGAAACATATTAATATTTTTACTGGTAGTAACAGTAGAAGTGTAAATGGTATTGGCAAAATTAGTTTTAATCTTATTTATTCCTCATTTTGTGTATTAATTTAGCTATTAAAAAATTTCATTATTATTTTTCTATTAATTCTGCAATTTATTATTATAATTATTATTATTATTATCATACTTGGCATTAATTTTGCCATTAGTCTGCTATGATTTTGTAGTAATTTTGCTTTTATTCAAGAACTTAAATAACTGAGAATTTTCCTACTAGTTATCCTCTTATCATTGATAATGTAATTATAACATATTATTTTAATAGTATTCATTTTTCTATTATATTTTGAATGAACTACATGCACACATAATTATCTGTTTGCTATATGTACGACTTCTACTGTATTTTATTATTTTACTTTTTCAAGTTTCCTTCAGGTATAAACATTTCATAAATTAAACTTAATTACTTTTTTTTTTTTTTACATTTTTCAAAACCTTACAGAAGCATTTTCCACTGATATAAATTATTGTCTAATGTACGTTTGATGAAAACATAAAATGTAACTAAATTGTAGTACATAAAAACCAAAAACACATCAACTTCAAGTTGCGCATTAAAAGTGATTTCCTTATTTTCCAATAGCTGAGACTTATTTTTGTTACAAATTAGCAAAATTCAAAGGGACGAAATTGAATTTCTACCCTGAGAAAATACTATAACTCTACAATAACTACAATATAACTCTATAGTTTTGAACCCCTTTAAACTCTCATTTCAGAATAATTTTAAAAAAAAAGGAAATCAAATGGTTAAAAACAGGGAAGAAAACATCTGCATAGCTGTAGTTTGTAACAATGAGTCCAAACAAACTATGAGGAGGTAAGCAGCATTCCTCTAAGCAGTGGGAACGGTCGCTGTCCTGATAAAATCTGCCTAACAACAGGCTGTCTAATCTCCGCTCGCTGTGCCTTTGAGGTTCAGGGTCGCTGGGTTTATGTTGAGTTCTGACCGGTCCAAATCTCCAGAGCTCATTCAGGAGACACCAAACTGCTGAGGACAGCAGAATCTGCTTTTCACAGCTTAAAGAGTGAAAGCGCCAAAGCTGGAGGATTATGGGAAAATCAAGTTACTATATCTGAAGGCTCATAATTTAATCTGGTGTGACTGTAAGATGTAAAGCTGTTATCTTTCTAACAACACTGATCTTTTCTTCAGTTTAGTAGAGCGTTATAATTCGAAACCCGGATTTAAGCGATTGCTCTTTTCTTTAACGGAGAAAACTCACTTCATCTTGTAGGTTTTTGCTTCAATCACCAAGGAGAGCAGCTGGTGTCCGAGGCAGATCCCAAAAACAGGCTTTGGCTGGTCCACACAGACCACCTTCCTCACATTGCTGATGGTGGTCTGGCAGAACTGTGGGTCGCCGGGACCGTTGCTGATGAACAAACCATCAAAATCTGTGGAAAACGGTGAAAAGAAATGTCCCAAAACCTCAACATTAAACAACTGGCGGTCCAATCTAACCAAAAACAACTTTACAATGTCAAGCACTGACCGTTAGCGTCCAGCGGATGGTCCCACGGCACGACAGTAACGCGGGCTCCTCTTTGAGCCAGGCACCGGATCTGGTTGTACTTGATGCCACAGTCGACTGCTGTGATTCGCAAACTACCACTTGGGTTGAACACTCTTGGTTCCTGGAGGCAGAAATTACATTAACTGACATCAGTAGCTAAAATCAGGAGATTAGCAAAATACCAGGCAGAGTTGATGATAGATATGTTACAAAGAGCAACAAAAATCACAGAACTTATGTTATATAACAATGAATTCATGAATATCCTATTGAAAGTCATGACAGGATCAATAGTATGCCTCATATATAATTCATGAATGTCATATTAAGTTTTTTTGGTCAGCCATAAATGATCATCTACACATTTAAATGAGTGAAAATAAATCAGAAAAATATAAAAACAAAGGGTTGGAATAATATATGTGACTAGGTTTCCTGCTGAACTTATATCTCTGGTAAAACTATAAACATTCTGGGTGAGTTACCTTCAGAGACACTTCCTGGACCAGGTTCCTCTGATCTGGGTTATCAAAGGGAAAGCTGTCCTCAGGAGTCCCATCTACAACCAGTTTCCCCAACATGGTGCCCTTCTCTCTGATCTTTTTAGTCAGACAGCGAGTGTCCACCCCTGGAAAGAAGAAAAACAACTTTAAAAGCCTCAGGTTTTCAGTGTTACATAAACAACTTTAAATGTCATACACTGAATGAAAGGAAAACATGCATTTCATATTGAATGAATTTGCTTAACGATAGATTTTCCTGACCTTGCAGCCCAGGAATGCCATGCTCTTTGAGCCACTGGTCGAGTGATTTTACTGAACTCCAGTGACTGGGATCCTCAGACAACTCTCCGATGATCAGAGCCGCTGCATGAATCTTGGAAGATTCAAACCACTGAGGAGAACAACATGAAAACAGGGCTGAAACAAATAATCCCATTAATCCATCATCGAAGTAATTGTCAACTAATTGTGCTTTTTGCAATCCAATTATTAATTGATTAATCGAAGAAAATAAAATTGGCTCTACACTGTATTGATGTTAACTACAGCAAATAGGGTTCAACTTTTCACATGTAATTAGAGGTATTTTTAGCTGCAGATGCATCTTTTGCTACAGATTATCAAAAGTAAGTTAAAGCAATTCTGTTATTGCATTTTAGGCAATAAAATGTTTATTTTCTTATTTAAAAAGGAGTAGATTTTCCTGTATTATTCACATTACTTAATGTATTATTAATATTGAAGAAAATAAATTTGAGTGGCTAAATTAAAAAATCTACAGAATGTATACTTTTTTTAATCTGATTACACCATTAATCATCAGAATAATCAAATACAAAACTAATCTTTAGTTCCAGTCTTACATAAAAGCAAAAATTACAAAAATTCTAAATTGTTTTCAGTCCATTGATCAATGAAGTTAATTTGTCATAAAAGACACCAAAGTGTCAACAATTTAGAAAACCAGAAACAAACATTATATTTTGATTAGTGATCAAAATCATTAATACACAGCAAATAAACTCCAAATTAAAACTCCATTTCAGTTAATCCACCTGATCTAACCCTGAATTACCTGGCTAAGTCCAAACTCGCCTTCTTTGTCGTTTGGTACTCCATAGTTGCCGATGAGAGGGTAAGTGAGCGTGAGCAGCTGGCAGCGGTAGGAGGGGTCCGTCAGAGCCTCAGGGTAACCCACCATGCCTGTCTGGAACACTAAACACACAAAACATTCCTCAGTACAACACAAAACCTCATCCGTCTGTCTTTATTTATTATACAAAATGTCTTTTTTCCAATTTTCTAACATGGCGCAAAGTTTTTTTTTGGACTTTATGCTTCTTATGCTTTCTGATGACTTTAGAAGTAGTGTTGTTGTGTTGTTAAATACATGGATTTAAAGTTTTAACAATACATTTTGTGGTACTATTGCAACAACATAAGTGATATTCATTCCCTCTTTTTAGGGTAACTGGTTGGCTGCGACTCCATCGTACAGCAATCCCACAAACACTGATCTTGAAAAAACATTTGAAATATAATTCTTTAAGACACCTGTCACAATAAGAAGTGTTATTTATGTCACTAAAATGAACACAGTAACTGTATTTAATCATATTTTCAAATTTATTGATACTTTCATTGAACAAAGTGAAGAAAATAGTAAAATCCTGACTATATGGAAAGTTTTGGGAGGTTTAATGCATCAATTAGAATTTATCGTGACTATAGTAAATCAAAAATACTTAAGAAATTTATCACAATAAATCATAAACAATACAGTAAATGCTCACCCCTACTGTTAAATATAGATTTATTAGAAAATCTAAGCAAAACTAATTGAAATTGAAGGCAAACGAACATAAGCAGGTTCAAAGAAAAGTGAAAGGAAGGTCACTTAAAAAAATTCACAAGTTGTTTATATTTGTGCATAGAAAACAGTAATAAGTTCTTTATAAACAATTTAAAAAGATATAAGTTTGTTGGAAGCAGCAGTGATAGTTAGAAAATCGTACTTTTGCTTGGAGGAAGAATCTGTGATAATGCTCCTTTGTGCATCTAGGATGGCATACTAACTACTGCGATTCAAAACCAATAATACTTATTGATACAAGGATTCAATTCTCATTGATAATCAAGTTAAAACTTGAGTCTGGAGTTGAATACAATCGAATGACCTAATTAAATAACTGAAAACCTCAAATATTTGTCAAACTGGTTGAACTGTAGCACATTTTGGCAGTCAAGACTTGTTAACTTGCTCATCAGCTTTCACTGAAGCTCAGAACTTGTTTATTTGGAAGTAATTTATTTTACTAGCTGACAAGAAATGGCATTTTTGGGAAGAATTTCAGCTTATATTGATCGGATGAATGGAATCCGGCAACACAACTATGGTGTAGATAACAAAGGTCAGGTTATCAGAGTCTGGTACTAAACAACTGTGATCTGTGACTCCAAATGGACCCAGATCAGGTCAGTCTGAAGGCAGCGAGATATCCAATATATTTAGTACAGACAAGGAAGTTAATATACATTAAATATAGTATAGCTAACATTTTCATATTACTTACCAACTTCTCCCGAAACAGACACATTCGCACCAAAAAGTCGCCCCCTAAATCTTTCTCCATCTTCCAGAATCAGAGTAGCTAAAGTTGCCATTTTTTCCTGTCAAAAAGCTAAAGCTAACAGGCTTGCTGTTTAAAGAACGGTTCCCACGTGAACCCTGCGCCACACAGCGCGCGAGATGCACAGGATGAATAAAACAGAGATAAGAACGAGCTTTAAGAGTCAAAAAAGGTTAGCTAGACGCGGTAGAGTATGTTGCGTCAATGAAAGGAAAACAAAGGTGAAAGAAAGCGAAGTTGGAGAGTTTGGCGGTTGAACGAGCAGGAGAGATGCCAGAAAAGTGTTCCACACGCGCCGCCAGCAGCGTGGAAGTCGGCCCGCCGTGAGCAGCCGAATGTTTGACGCAAAACGGAATCGGAGCTCCGCTAAGAATTTTCAAAATAAAGTCAAAGATATGAACGAGCGAAGCAAAAAATAAAATAAAATAAAATAAAATAAAATAAAATAAAATAAAATAAAATAAAATAAATGGTAATGTGTTTATATTGGTATTGATAAATTGCTGTAAATAAAAAAGAAGAATGTACCAGGTCATTTATTTGTTGATAAATTTGAAGTTAAATTGTAAGAGAAATGTTTGTTTTGTTCTTAGACTGTGTCTACAATAGAAAAGACAAATAGTAAATAAACAATCTAGTTATTTGAGATTATTTTTCTGTATAAGGTATTAAAGAAGTCATAAGTGGTTGATTTAGCTCGTAAATATAAA
Organism: Alfaro cultratus; assembly: GCA_903066825.1. Lineage (NCBI taxonomy): Eukaryota > Metazoa > Chordata > Actinopteri > Cyprinodontiformes > Poeciliidae > Alfaro > Alfaro cultratus. The sequence goes on from CAEFZX010027082.1 coordinate 24,815, forward strand.
ATATAAAATATTTTTTAAGAACAGAGAAGCCCTTCTACCTTAGATTTTTTTTAGCACAAATTTTTTCAATGATTGAATATTTTTAGGTTTGAGAGTAAACAGTTGTAAACAATGTTTAGATAAATACATACTAATAAAAGTAGGTAGTAGTTTCCCTCCCTTTAATATTTAAACACTTTAAAATAGTTTGTAGTTTCTTGCCAAGTATCAGATTAACTAAATAATCTAATTTCATAAATGGCACATTAATGTTGAAACAATAGAAAAAAGTTGCTATACCGCTGAAATTTTAATTTGAAAGTAAGGTTTGTTCGTTTCCTTGTTGACGTCATACAGTACACTGTTTTTTAAACATCTATTTTTCATAGATTTTTTTTTTAGCGCGTGTTGTAAAGTTGTCTTAAAATGCCTCTTTGGTCAAATAGCTAAGCTGCTAAAAACACTTTAGACACTTTTAAAATGACAGCTGATTTGTTTTTGTGCAATGTCGGGTTCCTTTATTTATTTATTTATTTATTTATTTATTTATTTATTTATTTATTTATTTAGTGGACCAAATCGTTTTCCGTACCAACTATCCATTTAAACAAATTATAAAATTAATTTTAAAAATACAAATAAAAGAATATATTTTCCCATTCCCTCTATTAACATCCCATAAGATGTTTGTCTTGACATGTTACGTTGTGCGTTGCTATCTTTTTGGTTAAAATATATTAATTTAAAATTAAGATTAATTAATAAAAAAAACAAAACGTTTTAGTTATATTTATTTTTTACAGAAATTAGATAGATATATTACACTACATAGTAATTTATTTATAAATATCAGTTATTTTTATTCTTTTCTGTTTCCTTTTATTTTTGGGAAATTATTGGACACATTTATTTAAGGGTTTGTTGTTGTTGTTGTTGTTGTTTACTCATGTTTATAGAAACATTATGGAAGTGGATGGCGCTGGTAGCGTTTTGGTACCAGAAGAGGGCAGTATTACTTTAATTTACTGCAGGTTTGAAGTCTGCTGACTTGCAAGTGTTTGCAGAAATCTTGATGAAGAAAATGCTAAAATGCAAAATAACAAATGCTTATGATGCCATGTTGATTAAATGTAATATGCTGATGGATTATAAGCCCATTGAATTGCTGTGATATTCTTATAGCTTATATGGGGGAGGCATTAACAAGTCTGTGCTTCAGAAATTGTTTCTTTTTCGTAAAAATATTTGTCTGCAATGATTTAGTCTATTCCTTAAAGATGCATATTTGTATGTATCCAAAATACATACAAATATGTATGTATGTATTTACAAATACATGCAAAATTACAAAAGTTTTTATAATTATGAAAAAAGGTCTTGTTCTATGTTCTATGCACCGATACACAGAACATTAATCTATGTTCATACACTTTAGATAAATTATTTAATCTTCATTAAGCAGACCAAAAATTCACAAAAGCTGTAAAATTATAGCAATATTTTTTTTTAAAGAAACAGCACCACATCTGGGACTTTTACTACTAATTTAGAAATTCCCCTCCTTTTTGACACACAAAAAAATCATGATTTTCAGTAAAGATGGCTGATTTCAAACAGATGCAACTGGAAAAGTAAAGAAAAAAAGCAACTAAAAGTGTTGTGTGGTTATTATCTCCAATATTACTTTTTCAAACATTAAGATTTGTTCATTGTTTCTAGCAAATATTGCGCATTTTTGGCTAAATTATTACAGATTAAAATATCCTCTTTTTAAATTTTAATTTATTTCTTATCTTTTCTTGAAGAAGTGTCTCAGATTTATTAGTTACAAGTCATTTAATTCATCATCTGTGTAAATTTGTCACTTTCACTAAATAACATGAGAATGACTCACTGTAGAGAGAAAAACCAGAGAAGTTGGCACAAAACACAAGAATGTCCCTAATTATCTCTGAGGGTTAAAATAGATGGGATTGTTCACAAATATTCTTTTAATTTCTCATCTTTTTTCATTCTATTATTAACATTTATTAGATAATATAAACTTAATTGCGGTGATTTAGAGCAAAAGTATCTTCCGAGTGAGTTTTAGGTCAGCGGTATGTCACATTATTTACTCCAAGTGGCAAAAATAAAACCGTCGTTTCAGCCAAACTTTTTATGAAATTCCTCCATCATCTGCTGACGTTAAACGACGTCAGCAAGAACAGAAGTAAGCTAAGCCGGTTGAATAATGCGGAACATTTTGCCAAGACCTGCTGCCAGGGATTGCGGATGCTTCGCAGACAACAACAGGCAATTAAATTAAGAGCTGGACCAAATTTCCTGTCAGATTCCTGAGAAGAGGAGACACAGAGGGGAAAAGTGAAAGATATTTAGGGGGGAAATGAGTCTTCGTACATTGACACCTGCATGCTATTGTTGTCATTGGTTGAGTTGACTGTTGGCTCCTGTGAGTCATTTGTGCTCATGGAGCTGAAAGGTGTAATGGCCCACAGCCTGGAGATGTTTCCAACTTTTCAGTTTAGATGAATTATGTCGCTTTTTTAGAATATAACAAAATAAGGAGATAAATGTGTTTTTAAAAAGGGGGTTAGCTTGAAGACACAAGTGATAAGTTTGAAAGATCATCCTTACGTATGCAGAGAGTTGGGTAGTAACTATACGTTTACTCAATTACATTTATTTGAGAAATCTTTTTGAAAAAATATACTTACTTGAGTAATTTCTTGGATGGCTTTTACTTGAGTAAAAATATATTAAAGTAGTTCTACTCTTACTTGAGTTCTTGTACTCCAGTAAAATCAAATTAGCTAAAACTATCATCATGTTGTGACATTATGATATGAGACATATAATCTGTGAAAACATTGATCCAGTCCACCTCTTTCTTATGGTGCTATTGCCATATGAAGAAATGCACTGCTACTGATCAAAAACAGCCAATCAGAGCCAGGGGCAGGGTCTTAGCGCTGTCAATCAATCTTGTGAACTCACCTTTACAGGAAAACCATTTATGCCCCATGCTAACTAACCTTAGCTTTCATGACAGGTTCTACTTTATAGAAAGGTGGGGAGCAATTCACACAAAGATTGATTGACAGCACTAAGACCCGCCTCCTGGCTCTGATTGGTTGCTTTTAGTTAGAAATGGGAACACTGGGAGAAGGCTGAGCAGCTGTCAATGTAGTGACAGTTTCAACAAATATGTAAAAAAATCTTTTTTTGTAAAAGTTACATACTGGTTTTTATTATATAATCAAAAAAAAATCTAAAAATGTGGAACAAACAGTTCAGGTTTAGGGGTTTAAGAAGAAGAAAAAACTAATTTGACATTTAAAACTGTGATTAGCATCTTATATTAGCGACTAGCACTGCTAGCATTAAAAAAGCAATACTTGCTAGAGAACATAGATCCTAAGTCTTGATTTTTAGATTTCCAGAATCCAGCATGAACTGCAACATAGGTTGTAAGTTTAAATGGATAAACACAGCAACCTTATTCTGTTTAGCCTTCCTGTTATCTGCTGAATGTTTTGCTCTCTCTCACTCTCATGCAGCCTAAATGAACCAGGCATGTCTCAGAAAGTTGTAGAAATACACATTCCTTTTAAATAACTTTTTACATATTTTAATATTCATTCTGCTAGCTTCTTGGTTTCCATAAACATTGAGTGTTGATATTAAAAATAGAAAGTTGTTTTCTTTTATTGACAGTTTGATGTTTTTGGTTTATCAAAAAATATATGGATTATGCTTAAAGTTTAAATCACCTCTACTGGTCAGACATCAACCCAGAATTATGCTGAAGACTAAAAATTCAACTTGTTGAGTGATAATTATTGAAATATTGGCAAGTGCATGTATACGTTTGAGCCTGTGTGAATAATCTGGATATGTGTAAATCAGAGAAAATCCACAATAAAATGAAAACCATTTCCTGGTTTTGTATAATTATTCCTCCCCTTGAAAAATAAAAGTTGAAATAAATAAGTCCCAGAGCCAAAATGGATGACGTGCATGCCGATGATGGCCGCATGGCATCTTCACACTGAGGTGTGAAGAAGGTGAAGAGAGGATCAACATCCTCCACCTCTCCACCTGCTGCAGGTGTTTCTCAGTTCAGATGCACAGACAGAACTCCAAAGAGCCGAGGAGAGCAACATGTTAGCGCTGAAGCTAGCTCGAAAGGTTAAAATGGCAGAAGAGGTTTTAGTTTGGGATGGTGACCTTTATCTTCCGGTCCTCCTCCTTCCTGTCCTGTTTGCACAATCACAACACAAGCAGAAATCATCCTTCAGGAAGATGCAAGCAGCGAGAGCCTCCACATATCAGAAACAGCAGAGTCCAACACGGTTCTGTTTCTGGTGGGACACAGAGAAGTACAGAAAGCATTGGATTCACCTGAGGAAAAAATCTCAAATTATCTCATAATTATGAGAAAATTCCATAATTACAAGATCTTATCTCCTAATTATGACATATTTTCTCGTAATTACGAGACCTTTTCATAATTATGAAATGAGGACTCTAATTATGACATTTTATCTTGCAATTACAAGATCTTTTCTAGTAATTATGAGATCCTAGCTTGTAATTATGCCATATTATCTCAATTATGAGATTTTATCAAATAATTACGAGATAAATTATGAGATATTCTCTCATAATCATGATATATTGTCTTGTAATTATGAGTAAATGTTTCATAATTACGGAACAAGTTGTAGTTTTTACAAGTTCATGTCTTATAATTATGTCATCTTATGTTGTAATTATGAGATTTATTCTTGTACTTATGAGATATGTCTTAAGATCTCGTAATTATGACATCTTTTCTTGTAATTACAAAATAAAGCCTCATTACTATCATATCTTATCTCTGAATTCAGAAATTATTTATTGTATTTTTGAGATCTTAGCTCATAATTACATCATCTTATTTCTCAATTACAATATTTTTTTCTTGTAATGAGATATTAACTCGTAATGACTGGATCCTGATGTGGTAATTATGAAATAAGATAACTATATTTTTTTCTTGTGCAATGCGCTTCAGTAGAGAATGCTGCAGCAGACCCAGAAGTGCAGCAGTTCTGGTTCTGCTGCAGCATCAGCAGTGATGCTGTGTGGACATTTCAGAGCCGGTTTTCTCTCACTCCGAATCTGAATCACTCATCTAAAATTCAAACGAGGCTCAGGAAAGTTGATGAGAAAAACTAGCAACAAAAGTTTTGTTGATTTCATTTGGCCGGTGCAGAGGTGTGAATGTTTCTCCCGTCGCGCGGCGCTTCGCCGCTTCGCCGCTTCGCCGCTTCGCCGCTTCGGCTGCAGATTAGCTGTAAGAGACGCTCATGATGTCAGGAGACGCTGGAAGCAGATGCACAATGTGGTGAGTCATGCTGTGGGCCAGAAATTACTCAGAGTGCATTCCTCCAACAGAAACAAACTTCAGCTGTAATAAAAACTTCTGACAGGATTCCTACAGAGCCTGGAAAAGTCTGGAAGAGCCTGGAAGAGTCTGGAAGAGTCTGGAAGAGCCTGGAAGAGTCTGGAAGAGCCTGGAAGAGCCTGGAAAAGTCTGGAAGAGCCTGGAAGAGCCTGGAAGAGCCTGGAAGAGCCTGGAAAAGTCTGGAAGAGCCTGGAAGAGCCTGGAAGAGCCTGGAAGAGTCTGGAAGAGCCTGGAAAAGTCTGGAAGATCCTGGAAGAGCCTGGAAAAGTCTGGAAGAGCCTGGAAAAGTCTGGAAGAGCCTGGAAGAGTCTGGAAGAGCCTGGAAGAGCCTGGAAAAGTCTGGAAGAGCCTGGGAAATCTGGCATCTTGAGTCAAGACTTTTCCAGGCAAAACAGAGGAAAAAAAGTAAATAATTTCTTTCTTTCTTTGTTTCCTTCCTTCCTTCCTTCCTTCCTTCCTTCCTTCCTTCCTTCCTTCCTTCCTTCCTTCCTTCCTTCCTTCCTTCCTTTTCAACATGTACTTCTGTTACTCTGTGAAGTAAAAAGCAAATATAATTAAACGGTTTTCTGTTTATATGTTTCCCGCCGACAGTTCGATCAGAACCTGAGCAGAAAATAAATAAATAAAAGCTAAATGATTTAAGCGTGCAGTATCTTTTTCTCCAAAGCTATCTTTCCTTTCCTGAACTAAAGGCTATTTAAAAATAAAACATTTAATTGAAATAAATCTATTCTTGTGGAGGTTTGTGGAGGTTCTGCACTGGGTGAACCGGTCCAGTCATCGCCTCGCTGTCAGACCATGTGTCACCGCTCATGAATTATTAAACAGATGATCCAACTGTTGACATTAGAAACCAAACAAATCTGTTCTGCCATCACTGTCCGCCATACGCGGATCAGTGTGTGTGTTTGGTTTGCTGATGGATTGGGTCAATGTTGGCCTTTTATACTGATTTAATATTTATTGCTACAACTTTGGTTGGAAATTAGAGGAAATTAAACAAGGAGAAAAGTCTGGATGGGAAAGTGTTTGGTTTTCTTTAGGGCTAATAGTTAAACTGATTGATTTATTTAACAGACATGATACAAAACAAGAAACAAGGAACAAAAATATCTTAATTTTCTGAAATTGTAACATGTCACTATAAAAGAAAAGCTGCAAGAATTAACCCTTTTAAAGACAGTTAGCGCCAGTAACTTAGTAATGTTTCATATATTTTGTTTAGGGTTTTTTTAGAACATAAATTTAAAACCTTGTTTCTAATTTTAGTTTTAAAATTTGACAGTTATATCTTAGTCTTAGAAATCATAATATTGTTTTTATTTTTTTATATATATTTCAACAGACCTACAAGGAAAATTTATTTGCTTATTATGATGATAGATGTATCAATACAGATGTTTTTCTCTACGTGAATAAAAAGCCAAAAGTCTTAATGGAATAGAATAGATTCACACAATGACAAAAATATTAAAATAAATACAAGCACATCAAACTAACTAAATTAAGAATAATTTACGGTACAGAAAATTCCAAATTACAGCATAACATGTGTTAGTTTGCAAAAATAGCAAGTTTGCAATCCCAGTCATGGCCTAGCACTTCAATTTTAGTTTTGCCAAACTAAAGGACACAAATTCAGAAATAAAGTTTTTGAACTTTGTGAACTGTAATCTGTCTTTTTGTGCTGGTTTAGAGTTATGACTTCTTCCTCGCTAAGTGGCCCTCCAGCCTGTGTTGGCATGTGACTCGTTTAAATGTGGATAACCATCATTTTCACTTTCATTTCTGGGATTTAGAAGAAGCTGGAGTATTGGAGAACATTGTTTGGTTTCATCCAGCCAATTCTATGTTAAAACGGCCTGCCATACAGTTCGGCCGTTCGGGAAACCTCCCGATGGCCAACGCGCCTCTGAATGAATCCAGCCACAGCAAACAGTCACAACTGATTTAAAAACATAAATCATATAATTCTGTACAGTTCAGAGATGATCCATCTGGAGAAACAAAGACGCAGAAATCATTGTGAGTTTCTTTTCCTCCCACGTTACAGAATCAGAAGCTGCTGCTTTGTGTAGAAAATACATCTGTCTACTTATAACTCACAGGAAATGAATGCAGTGGGTTTAAAAATGCATTTAGGGTTGTGGGTGGAGAAGTGGAAATGATTTTGTTCCTCAGCGTTGAAGCTTTGCGAAGCTGTCAGTTTAGTTACTAATTTAAGATGTTATGTAAATAATGATACATTTAAAAAAAACTGTGTGGGGATTAAGACCAAGAAGACAGAAAGAAAAGAAGAAGAGAAATAATTTTTATTGTCCCAAAGGGAAACCCAAAGTGACAGCAAAATGGAAGAGTCCAGATTCACACAAAGGTTTAAATATAACAGAATGTAAGTTTATAGTACTGTAGAGTAAGAGTTTATTTAATATAAAAAAAATAATGCATCACTTTTAAAGAAATATCATCTGAAGAACTTTCTCAGGGTCCTGAAAGGATCCAGAGCTTTAGCCGTCTTCTACGTTCGAAAATGAAAAAAACAGGAATCTGATGTTGATGAAATAAAAAACTTCTCATCATAAGTTTAAACTTTATGTGGTTGACAGCAGCGTCACTCTGGACTCGTCTGTTGGCTCCATCTGGGTCAAACCGGACCATCACCAGATTAATGATGTCCTGCAGTTGCCAATAGATTGATTTCTAAAACAAACAAAAGAGAAAAGAAAGATTATGTTTTCATTTTTTCAGGCTGAAAATGTCTTATTGATCTGTTTACTTCCTCTCTGCTGTTTCTGGGGAACTTGGCGGCTTTTTGGACATTAGCCACAGAAATGTTCATTTATTCTTATTTACTTTTAAGTAAGCTGACATTTTGACTCATAAAGTATTTATTCTTACTCCTTCATGATAATATTGATAATAGTGATAATAATGAGCATATTAAAGATACTGACAATAGAATAACTGTCCTGATCACAATGATAACAATATGATGAAAACATGATCAAAATTATTTAAAATTTGGTTTTAGGCTCAATGTTTATTTTTGCGATTATTAATGAGTAAATTAGCTACAGCTGCTATTAGTTAATCTAATGCAGTGGTGGTTGAGTAGATAATTTAAACATCTGATGATCATATATGTATTTCAAAGTGAGTCACAGAAACACAGGAGGCCAATTTTCCTTCTGCGTTTGTTTTCATCTCTTTCTCTTATTGTTTGTTTTCAACAAGTCGCTCACGACTCCATCAGCTGTCACTCTTCATTGGACTTCATGGATCTTTAGCAAGACTCTTGTCAACAAGATGAGACGGAGCAGATGACATGAAAGTGATGACACATTTCTCTCTAGTTTATTGAATCCGCTGCTCTAATTTCACAGCTTGACTTTTGTTTAAGTTGCAACATTTCTGGCAAGATGTGTAATTCTGCAGAGAACAAGAAGCTCTAAACCAATGACTGATATTTTGGCTTTCAGTTGGTGTGTGAGTAGATAAAACAACAACAACAACATAAGGAAAACAGGCAGAAGTTGTTTATGGACGTGTTGGAAACTGATATGGGTTTATTTCAAACGTAATGGACATGGAAAGAAAGGAAAAAATGGAGAGAAAACATTAAAGAAGTTTGTTTCTACAACCTGCAGAAAGAGAGAAAAAACACAGAGGACAGAGAAACTACAAAGTACACAATTAAATCAAATTATATTTAGTGGCAACCGCAGCCCAAGATGGAGTGTAAACACTTGGATCCAAATGTTGCTTTAACATTTCTCAGCTTATGAGGTCAAATTTTCCAACAAATACTTAAACTGTGAGGACTGATTGCTCTTTATGGGGCCCAAAGCCGCAGTAAAAAGAAAAACTACGTTTTGTTTTTGGGTTAGCGGTTTAGGACTACACTATGAATTGAGCTGAAGTTAGGTTTAAAGTATCAATGAACAATGAATTGAATAGATATTTAAAGTTAAAATAACAATGGTTAAATATTATTTTGTCCATTTTTATAGCTTTGTATTGGACAAATGCAAAAAGATGTTAAAACTTATTACAATTTAAGAAGTACTAATTGAGCAAATTTAGCATTTAATGGGTTTCATCAATACTTTCTGCCACAGCTGAAAATGAGTTTGACGCCGCCGTCATAAAGTTTTTTCCATCATGGCTGCAGAATATTAAAGAAAATTGGTTTAAATCAAAGTGATTTAAATATTTGATTTAATCTGCAGTTCTTACAGTTTTAAGATGATATTTCTGACCTTCACAATGCTACTGTTTAAAAAAAACTACAGCACAATGACAAAAGTAAACTAATATTTACAAGAGAAGTGAAAACACAATTTTTACTGTAATCTTTTTTATTACAAAATATAAATGGCAAAAAGCTTTTTAAAACTGTGTTGCTAAAACAAAGACAGATGTGACGGACATGAACGAAACGAAGCTTTTTTTTGTTCTTTTTTCAGTTTACATGCTACAGTTGATAATGTACAGGTGAGTGCGCTCCTGCTCAGGTAGAAACCGAAACTTAAAGACAACATGAGCAGAAATGGAAATGTCTTGATCTGAAGGAAAGTCGTAACAGAACGTCAGTCAGAGACGATATTTGCTCCAGGACACAAACACACGAACAGATTCCCTTCTTTGTTCAGAGAACTGATTCCACAGTTCTGAAGACAGACAGAGAACTGTAAGTAGCAATAGATTATTCTGACAATTAAGCAATTAATCATATAAAAAACTGTCACATTCTATAGATTTTTTATTTAACCACTTAAAAATGTTTTATATATTAGAAATACACCAAGAGATGTATTTCTAAATTTTATTCCCTAAAATGCAATAAGTTCCTTTAGTGAATTTGATTTGGGTGAGGCCGATAGCAGCCACTTGAGGAGTTTGGGCAAAAACATATTTGCAGACAGAAATGTTTTGACCTTTAAAACAAAATTTATTTATATTTTATACAGTTTTGGCTTGATTACTGCTGTGAATATGTTGCTTTTTAAGAAAATAGTCTACTCCTATTAACGATTAATCGATCAGTTGACGGTTATTTCAATAATAGATTCAACACGATTAATAGTTTCATCCCTAATCAGAAGTGGTTTCATTTAAATGAGTTAAAAGTATTTATGTTTCTTAATTTTATTTAGTAATTTTCTGGAATGTTCCTCTTTCCCAGACATTTTTGTTTGGACAGAAAATCAGAACCTTTCCTGTCTGTCTTGGAACTATTTCTGGTACCATTCACACACATTTATCAACCCGCTGTTTGTTTTAGGCACGGATTAAAAGAACAGCTGATTTCCAAATGAAAGCAAGCAGAAGGAGGTCGGAGGGTTTCCACTTTACAAGCAGATCCACTACAGTTCAGTTCAGCGGGGATTGATGGGAATCAGGGGTCTGAGAAGTCCTGTTCCGTGTTTTCCGTCACTGTTCTTGAATAAAAACAAACAAAAAACACATGCGTAAAATGGCACCATGTGTGCGTAAAATGTTGCCAGTGGGGAAGGCAGGCGCATCATCTCAGGTTTTGGATTCTGCCATGGAGGAAGCTTCACTTTCCCACCTCGTCGAGCACCTTGCGGTTGAGCTGGGCCTGCTCCCGCTGGCTCTCCATCTTGGCCATCTGGATCATATTCCTCAGCAGGTGGAAGGTCAGGTCGATGGAGAGCGGCGGCTCCTCGCTGCGCTTCAGCAGCTGCGCCGCGGTCCTCAGCGCCTCGTCCTCCTCCTCACCGTCGACTTCCGGCAGCAGCAGGTGGAGGCGGTCCGGGTCCCTCCGCTGCAGCAGCCGCAGCAGGTGGTCGCCCACCAGATCCGAGGCGGCGCCCTCCGTGGCCGCCCTGAGAAGAACATCGTCCACCTGCTGTGTCTGGAGGCGGCTGGTGCCATCCAGCCAGCCGGGCAGAGAGCGCGGTCTGCCGGCGGCGGGGCGGGGGTGTGACGAGAGGAGGACCGAGGAGAGGAGCAGCAGGAGCGGGACCGGCTTCATGTCCTACAACCCAAAGGAAATTACGAGTTTTGAAACTTAAAACATCTGACAGTGTAAACACTTTGGCGAAATAAACTCAATATTGTTTTGCATGACATTTATAAAAAAATAAATCCTGAAGAGTTTTGTCCCAGCTAAAAACAACTATGACCTTTAGATGGATGTAAAAAGCTGCAGAACTCACTTGATTTTCGTCAGTTGATGCAGCTGAACTTTTCAGAGATGTCTGGTCTGATTCTGGAAAGTCCAGTGAGCCGCGGCTCCAAAGGTCTGCGGGGTTTTATACATCCAGCCCGCTCCTTTTTGACGTCAATGCAACAACATGCCGCCGTCCTGGAAAGCGGGCAGCTCTAAAAGACGCACAACGATGCGGCAGCTGGCGCAGCGCGGATGGACTGAGAATATCTGCAGCAGTTTTTACTGCTTTGTTTGTCTTCCATCTTCTTTTACAAGATGAAGGAAGAAAACGCCAGAATCTTCACTGGGTCGTTTTATTTGGGTTCAACAGCCCGACGTTTGCTAAAAAAAAAAAAAAAAAAAAAAAAAAAAATATTTTTTTTATACAATTTGCTCGTTTATTGGGGTTTTTGAAGTTTTGTAAAAACATTTTTTTAGAATACCAAACCATGAAAAAGTTTTCATTTTATTGATTNTTCTTCTTCTTCTTCTTCTTCTTCTTCTTCTTCTTCTTCTTCTTCTTCTTCTTCTTCTTCTTCTTCTTCTTCTTCCATTGAACCAAACAGTGAGCTGTCCATGGTGCTGAACCTGCTTCTACTTGTATAACATTGGTTTTCACATGATGACAAAAAGGAATATTTTAAATATAAGATAATTTCACGAGTTTATTATAAATCACAGAAACATGTATCTCTGTCTCCATTTGGCCACTTAAAATACAACTAAAGGCTCAACAATTCTCTGCGTTTGGCATAAATGTTTAGAAAACTTTTTTACCCTTGAATAATTAGGTCTGAATTCACTGTAAAAACAAAACTTTTATGTAGGTTTCGCTGACCTTACTGACTCGAAGTGACCGAACATTAAATATATTTCGTCTTTTCGACCATTTCTGTCTCAATTTGGCCAGAGTTCAACACTGAGCCTTAAAAGGTTTTCAAACAATCCCAGACACAGAAGAAACACAAAATCTTATCAAGAATATTGGCTGTAGTCCAAATATCTTAGTGCACTTGAAATGAGATGAATCTAAGGAGCTTTTAATGTCTATGGATAAATAGTTAAAACTGAAATAATCTCCCTGATTATTTCTAGTACTTTTTAAAATCAATAATAAATTAAAATAAGCTCATATTTTTGCTGAAAAGTTACTTGTTAGTTAGTTTTGAGTCTAAAGTAAGACTTTGTGTTTTTGAAGTTTAGAGCTGGACAAATAGGTTTTCCTTGATTAAATGTAATCAAATAAAAAGTTTGGATTTTTTCTACATTTTTCAGAGTAAAATCCTGACTATATTATTCAATAGGTTTTTAAGACACTTTTGGTCATTTTTCTGCTCTGCAGAACATGAAGAAACAATGATTGGACTGAAAATCAGTCAAGACTAAGTTCAAACAAATACTTCAAACTTCTGACCAAGGCCACTTACAAAGTGTTTGGAAGCAAAATATACAGAAATGCTCCAACTTTAGTGCATCGCTGCGTCCAGATGAACTCCACCCACCCGCCTGTTCAGGTTACTCTGCAACAACACTCCACTCGCTTTATCACCTTGGCTTAATTTGAAAATCACAGGCAGTTGGAGTGCTGCTTGAAAAACCTGCAGCGCTCTGGGTAGAGCTGCTCCCGTCCCTGGAGGGGGTAAAAGAGGCTGTTTGGCGGCGTTTCAATGCATTCGTCAGATGCTCTCCGCTTGCAGATATAGCCTGAGTGTTTGTTAATGTGGCTGCCAGCGTGGCTCAGCAGCCTCCAAAAAACACAACTACTCACCAAAACTAGTACGTTTCCCCTGAAGTTCACTGAGGATAGACAATCCACCGGCATTAATGAGAAAACTTTTATGGTTTCAAACATTATGTAGGATTTTTATTTGTTCAAATGTGCACAGTAAATATTCAACATGTTCCTTAAAGCATGAAAATGCCAACCTGGTTCTTAGGGGCAGATTTTAGGATGAAGAGATAATGATGGTTCACTTGAACTAAACAGAGCAAAACCAACATGTGAAAATATAATTGCTGCCCTCATTAAATCATCAATTCATTGTAATTAATCAATTTTTTTTGCTACAACCAGGTCTGGCTATCCTCTTACCCGTAGATTCAACAAACTAATGAGGGTGAAAATGTTTCATAAAGCAACAAATTATGCCCTGATCTACAGAAATTCAAGTAGAGATGTGAAGAAAAGTCGTCAACATTGATCAATCTGGATAAAAGTAGAAAGTCGGTTTCCACAAACTTGGAAAAGTGGTAAATGGACGACCAAAGTCAGTCCATAAACACCTTGAAGACTCATCTAGGAACGAGAGCCTCAAAAACGTGTTTCCAGTGTGGGTTTGTGTCATAATCTAATTTCAATATTCCTCACCATAGCACAAGAACTTTTTGGTGAAAAACAAGTTTTTTTTCCTGAAACTGGCGCGATTCCATGAAGCAAATGTATTTTCAAAATGTCAAATTGCGCAATTATGTGGTCAGTGGAAATGCAGCTACTGAGATCTGCAGCTGAGATTCTTCCAAATCTAAAGTTAAACTAAAACAAAGAGTAAACCATGACGGATAAGACTTTTAAACATTTAGAAAACAACATTTTGTTCCTGAGGGTTGTTAAAATGCTGGCAGGAGAAACCAGAACAAAGTACAACAATGAGTCAGGTGGAGAAGAGTCCAGTAATGCAAACATGTAAATCAAAAATACATTATGTGTGAAGCTCATTGAGGCGATGAGGAGAACATTTCCCTCATCAACCAGCAGGTGTTAATGTACGTGTGGCTCCACTGCAGCTCTGCAGCCAAATCCCATTTCCATAAATAACAAACTTTCACAGACGTTTCTGCAAAAATGCAAGTTTGACTTTCAAGTGCGAATTTGTCACTCAGAGTAGACGAGCAATCTTCCCCGACCTTTTACTTGTGATTCAGCCACAGTTTTACACTTTGGAAATATCAGAAGACTAAAGTAAGTTGTGCTCATTTCTCACACACACTCGCAGTCTACAGTACAAATGAGTGTAAAAATCATCATCAACAACAACAAGACAAGCTGGACTTGTGAGGTTTCTTCACATCTTGTTGGCCTTCCAGGTCAGGTAGGAGTTCCAGGCGACGGCGACTATCTGGACGACGGCCAGTCTGCAACCAGGAGCAAAAACTGACCATGTGGGGATGCACTTAAACTGGGGTTGGTAGATTTAAATTCACTCTAAAAATATCAACTTTTAAATTCATTTGCAGATTTAACCTTTTAAAAGAAGCTTTGTATCTGAAAAAAATCTCACCTGTGATGCAGCGGGACGAAGTAGAAATTAGCAATCTGGACTGGAGGCCACAACTAAAAAAAACATTAAAGCCAGACGAGAATTTATGTTTATAAAAAGTAACTAACCTCAAACTAACTTTCTGTGATAAACAAGAGACCAAAAACGTTACTCAAGTTAGAGTAGCACTACTTCAACATATTATTACTAAAGTAAAAAGTAGCTGTCCAAGTAATTCCTCAAGAGTAAAAAAAGTATTTGGTAAAAAGTACTGAGTAGTAAAAAAGAAGTACAGCATAGTAAAAAATACTCCTTAAAGTAATTTTTTTAATAAAAAGTTACTAAAGTAAACGTAATTGAATAAATGTTACTACTTACTACCCAACTCATAGATCTTAAAGGTTCCATCTTTATTTGTATGTGTGAATTTTTACATTTCCATGTAAATTTACTGAAAACTGAATAATTTAACTTTTATATTTTTAAAAAAAGCTTTTTTTTTTATTATATATATATTTTTTTTACATATTTATTAAAACTGTCATGTTGTGGCAGCATAATATGAAACAGATAATCTATAAAAATAAATCAAGCTCCTCCACTTCCTGGCTACAATAGTAATCTGCAAAACTGCATCACTTTCAGTCAAAAACAATCAATCAGAGCCAGGAGGAGGGTCTTAGCGCTGCCAATCAAGATCATGTAAGAGCTGCTAAACGTGCGAATGGCAGAGAAACAACTTACCATTACAAAGAAACTGTTCATCCGTCGTCATCAAGGACTATGCTAACTAGTGTTAGCATCCTAGCAGAATCTGCTGCATAGCAGAAATAAAGGTATGAGAATCATACATAAGCATGATTGACAGCACAATCCTCCTTGTGGATTGGTTGTTTGACAAATTTTTTGTTTTCTGTAGTTAGAAGGCAGAGGAGCTTGATTTTTTATTTTTACAGATTATTACTGTCTCGACAAATATGTTAAAATCAATATAAAAAAAGTCACATACTGCAGATTTAATTGGCCTAAAACCGTCTCAGTGCTGCCCTCCTCAGGTTGAATGGTGCTACTGCAGTTGATTTTTAAAAATGTTTACAACTCTACAGTTTTGTTAGTGTCTGAAGTCCTACGTTTGGGTATAAAAAATAATCTCACAACCATGACGCAAAAATCAAAATAAGTAAATTCAACATCAGGAACTTACATAGTAGTTAGAGATCAGGGCGTCTGTGTAATCCTGTGAGAAAATGAAAATATATATTATTGTATAAAGAAAAACAAGTAATATGTTGCACTTCAAAACAAAAATAAAAAGTCCACAACACTACACATAAATATGTGTTTACAGATATTAACATACAAAAGCAAAGACATTAAAATTACAGGTACTTTAAGACATTTATGAAATAAAGAGGAGCTGCTTGAGAATTGAAAGAAATATTTTTTTATATGCGGGTTTGTATTTGTCTCTGAAACTGAGTCTAAAAATGGCTCAAAATAAACTAAATAAATGTAGAGATCATATTTTCTTTACTCTTTTTGTGATACTGATGTGACCTGAATGTTTTTTTGTCTTATCATCAAAAGTTTCCACAAATCACATTGCTCAAATATTTCATGTGTGCAATGCATTTGTATGAGTTAATGTCATAAAATGAATAAATAAAAAAACTTAAAAGGTAAAAATAAACACAAACAATAAAGATTTTAGCTCCTAACATTTGAAACCAAACCAGAGAAAATCTTCAGCTTCACAGACAGAATCTGCATAAAAACGTTGTTTTCATTTCCTTCTGCAGAAACAATTGATGCTCGGACAGAAAGCGTTTGCATCTCTGTATGTTCCTTGCGTTAAGGTTCTGTTTCAGTATGAATATTTAATTTCACATTCAGTGCAGACAGTGATTAAGTTCATTCATGAAACATGAAGTTCTCTCAGCCACCGAGGAACAAGTTGCTCACATCCTCGTCACGAAGGAACTGGGAGAAAATGTTCGGCTGCGCTGGGAAGGACTCAGTGAAACAGTTATTAAAACTCATGCGCAAATAATTCAAGATTTTTCCTTTTTAATTTGAATTCCTGTTTCTTCACATAAATTAGTATTCCACCTGCAGAAGAGTGAGGGACTGAAGATGGAAGAAACAGAAGTAAAGAGCAAGCCGGGTCTGTCGGATTGAGACGAAACACTTTTTATTTCAATTCTATAAATTCACCAAACTGCAGTTTAACTACAGATATTCAATATTTATGGAATAAATTCATACAAAGATGAGGACTGGAATGAAGAATCAGAAAAACAGAAAAGAGGATGGAGGGAAAAGAGTAATGAGAGGAAAGAAAGACAATTAGATACAGGGAAGAAAGAAAGAAAGAATGAATGGATGGATGGATGGATGGATGGATGGATGGATGGATGGATGGATGGATGGATGGATGGATGAACAGTTAACTTTTCTCTGACGAAATGCCTTCCTCCATTTTTTTCCATTTCAGCTCAATCAGGTTTTATTGATAAATCTCAAAATGGCGTCTGAATGTTAAACCAGCCGGTTATTGTTGTTATAAAATGGCGCTGATCTCTGGTGGTTTTTAAATAACCAGAATAAACAAAAATACAGGAAGAGGAAAAAGAAATGAAGAAACCAAAACAGACGAGATTAAAGAAAACACATTTTATAAGACATAGCGCATTAAATACGTAGAAATATAAATAATTTTGGGGTTTAATCATGTTCAACTGCTTCATCAGTTCCTTCTGCATCAGCAGAGATGATTCACCTGATCATGATGTTAGTAACTGAAATATTTGGGCCATTAATCAGAGAGGTTAATCCAGAACCTGGAATATGATCAAAACTACTAATCTAAGGTAAAATATGTACAGACGTGGTTATTACGACCTCAGTTTGACTGTGACCTTTTGACCCCACAGTAAATACTAAACAAGACCATTTGGTAGCACAGACAAAACATTACAGAAGTAAAGTTTCACGTCGTTCTACCTAAAGGTCACCTGAAAGTGTCTCGGCGTATAAAAACAACAAGCCAATGTTCCTAGTCTGTTTTTTTTTCAGGCTGAAACACTTTTCTAATTATGGACAAACAAGCTACTTCACCACCTGAGGTTAAAACCCGTCACAATCTTCAGACAACAGAACAAAAGGAGACATTTTGGACCGACTTGTTGCATTCAGACCAGTCTGTGTTTGTGTCCCAAACAAAAACTCAATTTATATTCTGAAGGAGTTCAACAGAAAAGTATTAAAACTTTAAAATGACGACGTCATCAAACTTTGTCCTGCTGTGACCCTTTTTTTATGATGTCATTTAGTGAAATAGTTTTTCAAATGGAAGATTTATCTTCCATTTGAAAATATTTAAATGAAAAATAGGTTTGAATTTTGTGTATAAAAAATATTTTACACAAAAATTGTGTAAAAACAATTTAGTTTTTACACCTAATTGTGTAAAACTATTTGTGTATTGTTTAACACAATTTTTTGTGTCTAAAAAAATTATTTTTGTTACGCAAAATTCAAATATATTCTCCATTAAAATTTATTTTTCAAATGGAACGTGACGTTTTACCCCTAACCTGTAGGGGGAGCTACAGGGAATAATGATGAGCATAAACTAGGTGGAAAAATTTACTGAAAGCTTTAGGAAATTCATGACCGAATTTTTATTTTTTAAGAACCAAAACTGAGGTTTTACTTTTAGTTTAAACTATTTTATCTAAACATGTCAGTTTCACTCATTTTGATACAGCTGAAAAACAACATTATCAAGGCGAAAAACTTTTTTTTTATTTTTTTTTATTAAAAAACAGGTTTTTCAAAGTTGACATGTCTTCATTAAGCAAATTTATTTTTGTGATTCCAATTTCAACAATCTTCTTGTCAATGAACAGACTGCTGCGTCTTAGTTGCACAAAGGAGCATTCTAGCAGATCCTTCCTCCTCTTTTTACGTTTCTTCTTCACCTGAATTATCCCACTGTGAGTCAATAAAATATATTTCTGTTCCAACCTAAAGGGCTGTAGAGTCTGAGATGGCGCTTTTTGAGCACTGCAGGGTCGGATGTTGGGTGAATTTCGTGGGAAGACTGGCAGCTGTCTCAAATGTTTTCCATTTCTGACTGATTTGTCCCATTGTAGATTGATGGACTTCAAATTGTTTGGAAATGATGATTGATGGGCAGAAAGGTTTGTTTTTCTAAGGCTGGGATGTTGAAGCCGACGGCAGTGAGTCCTCACCTAACTCCTGCTCTTTTCTTATAGGTGGCTACTAAACCTTAACCAATTAATCAAATCACATGATAAATTAAAATGAATTTCCATTCTGATGAAGGGAAATTTTGTTTACAGACATCAAAATCTGTTTTCTTAATGGTTTCAGTTGTGTGTTTTTTATTTCCATTTTAAATTTGCTTTTGTTGTGTTTTATTTTGGATATTTGCAATAACTTTTAGTTCCAGGTAATTGTTCTTTAAAAAGTTAAAGTTTATTCATCTTTGAGTGACTGAAGTTGCATTTTTGTGTTAATATATTATGTGAAAATGGTCTCAAAACAACATTATTATTGTTTATTGCATAATTTACTGGGACAATTTATTGTCCAACAACATTTGTTATTGTGTCAGGCCTAGAGCTGATGATCAATGATCAATAATGATGTACATTCAATCAGCAGCGCCTTTTCAAGACTTATGAATTCTTTTGGTTTATTTCATGTCATCACCCTGAAATTGTTCAGACAACATAATTTTTATTAAGTACTGATGTGAGATAAAAGATAAGAAAAAAAATCACACCAAAAATGGGCGACTTTCAAAATAAAAAGTGTCAATAAATAACAGGGCTTGACAATTTAATCAAGTTTCCTTATAATTTTCTTGCATTTACACTTAAATGGGACCTAAGATTTACAATTTGCAGACTTTTATTCTTTCATTTGGGATTCAACTGCTTCTAAAAACAGCTGAAGCGCTTAAAAAATACAAAGCAGTTTTTTGGGACTAAATTAACGTTTTTTGTTGCCTGGAATCAATCTTCGGGAACTGCGCTGTTGCCTAGCAACCCCAGCCCGTTACCAAGCAACCCAAGTGGATCTCTAGCAGGGTTTTACCGCTGTATTCGCTGTACAATGGCTGCTGGAGAAGATAAATGTTTTGTTGTTGGCTTGTTGGTTGTGCAGGAGGCTCCACTTCTGCTTTTCAAAGATGTACGGTTGTATAATTGCAGCTATTTTCATGTGCAAAGTAAAACAATGAGTTAGGGGGCGTGGCCAACAGCAGCTTATATGGATTTAAAGTGACAAAACATCCTAAAACCGCTCAGAATAGGCAGATAAATCTTATTATCTAAGAATGATTTTGTGCAAAAATATTTTCATAAGAATGTTTTGTAAAGCCATAGGAATATCCTAGGCTGTTCAAGGAAGCATAATAACATCTTGATCTTCAATGTGCATTCAATAATTGGGTCAAAAACATAAAAAATGTCCAGAAAGATTTGATTTCGTGAATAGCTGTTTAGCCATCAGTTTTCCTCTCACGCTCCCGGTCGCCAGGCGTCGTTGTAATGAGCTCATTTGTCATTTATTTTGTGTCCTTTCTGACATTTACCAGGTTGGCCTTTCAGCTCCAAGCCTCTCCTTTGGTAAATAATTGATGGTGATCAGCGGCACACTGGGTAAGCAAAGCGCTGATGGACGTTTGAGCAGCTGGCACAACACAACGGTTCGCTCTGACCTGGCATACAAACACACACAAACACACACACACACGCACGCACACACACACACACGCTTATATATGGAGCTATGAGTCACCCTGGCTGGTTCGACAATCCCTCCTCCTCCTCTTCGTGTCTCTTCCTCCCTCCCAGGAAATAGTTTCCAACATTAATGAAGGTGTTGGAGGTCTTCAACTGTTTCCACAAGGAAAGAAAATCTAACTTCCAAATATTGACACAATATTTGTAACTGTTTTTTGTCAGTTTGTGTCGACCTGCAGAGTAATTTTAATCCTTTGTGGGTCACTTTTGCAATGGTACATCACTGAGAGGTAAAGAAAGAAAAAATCACACTGGTCTTATGTTGAACAAACATTTTCACAAAACTGAAAGGTTTCTTTCTTTTTCATGAAAACAGAACAAAAAAAGTGGTTCAAATATTTGGCCTTTATGAAAAATAAAAAAAGAAACAGAAAAACAACCAGCAGATAAATAAAATCCTCTGCTGTAAAGACACAGGATTAAAACTTCACATGTAACTCTGGCTTAGTTTCTTTGTAACATATTTTAAGCAATGAATTATTGACTGCATGGGAACAAAATTACATTTGATTGAAAGTATATTAAAGAAATACACACATGCCTTGCCTTAAGCACATTATGATGTGACCAATGGGATTGCCATATTTCCCTGTTGCCACAGTATCACTGAAAACCCAAAATCCCTCCACATATTGGTGATTAAAACAAGTTAATTCATCGCTAACGTCCTGCTTGAAGGCCTCTGGCATTTGTTTGGTGTGGAGTGCTTTAGAAAGTAGTTTAATCCACTCATTTTCTGCTGTGGGACTTAATTAAAACCAATAATGTGTTCACCCTCTTCTGAACGAGGTGGGCGACAAATGTTTGGCTTATTTGGCTGCTAGTACCTTTATGTGATTTATCTCTACTAAATCAGGCTAGCAGTATTAATTGAACACTCTTCTTCAGCTTAAATATATTTATTTTAATAACAGTTCAGATCTGTATTTGCTCACCCTCTTCAGTTTGCCAATGTTCTCCTCCACTGTTAGTCCGTTCAGGGCTCCAGAAATACAGAGGAAAGTTCCCAGGAAGCACGGAGCAAAACACAACTGAGAACCCGAACAAATAAAACAAATTTAAAAGAAACAGAGGAAAGGAATCAGTGGTGCTTCTGGTAACGATAAAGCACTAATCATAAACATTAGCTCTGGATTAATTTACATATTCTAGTGTATTTCTGTTTATGTCTACTGTCAATATTTTATTTTGTTATTTTATGTTCCTTGTTTGAAATAAAATTATTGAAAAAAAGGGAAAACATTAGGAGAGGAAATGGAACTGCTGCGTAAACAGTCTTCATCCACTTCAAAATAAGAGCATGAATATAAACAGCTAACTTCAATATAGATGTCAAACCTTATTCAACTAAATATTTACAAAACAGCAAAGTAAGTTGGAACTTTACAATTTATCTAAAAAAGTTTATTTAAGGAAAGCTAAGTTAAGCAAAAATGCCAAGCAAAAGAATTTGCTCTGCTAATTGCGCATTAGCAAGTTAACAGATGTTTTCCCTCCACTGGAAGAAATCTTGGGTACTGAAGAGACTTTTTAAGTAATTACAGACAGAATAAACTTAATACTCTGTACATAATTTACAGTCAATGCTAATCACTGCTTTCTCTCACCTGGTCAACAAGCATTTTCTTCATGGCGTCCGATTTAGACCCTCCAACCACGATCCTGTCCAAAACTTTGTACCAGCTGCCGATTACTGGACCCTTTATTGTGGAAAGGAAGCAAATTCTCCTCAAACTTAAATGCAGATGTACAAAAAACCTGGACAAAAATATATCTTTTATATGGCAGAAAAATTATTTCACAGATTCATTTGGAAAATTCTGACACATTTTGTGGCGTATCTTGCAAATCGTGTAAAACAAATTCATAGTTCTGTGAAAAAAGCTTTTACCAACTTAGTAGTTTCTTTGAATTAGTTCTAAAAATAGACAAAGACAAAAGAGTAAAAGTAAAATTCAGCTTGAAAATAAAGATAATTTAAAAAAAAAAAGAGTAACACCACCAACCTGGCCAAAAAATGTATTAACTCATCAACCAGCTGCTACATTTTATGAAAGATAAGTAAAATTTGTTTGATTACTGCCAGACATATTTAACCAAGAAATTACTTAAACAGAATCTGTCTTACAATGTTTTGTCCTCAGTTTTGTGGCTAAAAATTTCTATATTGATCTAAAAGATTAGACAACAATTGCAACAAGTTTTTGGTTTACTTTTCCACAAATATTTCCACTGATTTGCACAGATCTTAATTGAAAGGCTGGATTGTTAACAAATCGATGCTACAGCAGCAAATAATGAATTTGTCTTAAATGCTGTAATTTTAGGCGTATCAGAGGAAAAATATAAACTGAAAAATATCTCTAAACCTCATCACAGTTAAATCTCAGCATTTTCTGCATATATTTTTAGATCAAGTGTTTGATAAATTCTAGATTTAAGACGATTACTGCAGCACAAATAAATGCTTCCGTCACAAAGACGTAAGGATCAAATGTGCAGCTTTTAAAGGTAAATCATACAGCTGTCACCAGGATTTACTGGATGAACTATTAGTCTGACAGAGAAGAAATTGCTTTTGTTGAATGTAAACGTTAATAAAAGAGTCCCATCAAACGATCATAAATGACACAATACATAAATAAGAACCACTTTTACCACAAAGAAGAATCCTATACTCATCATCCGGGCTGTTCGTCCCACATTGTGATGAGCTAATCCTCTCCTCTCAATCAGCTGTTGGGAGATGACATCACCCACACCCACTAGAGACCCTGAAGGACAAAAAAGCTGTCAGTACACGGTGCATGGTGTCATATGAATGCGATCCCCGCAGATTCGTTTTGTAGCTGCAAAAGGACGTTTTCAGTACGGAGCTTTTGCTAAACAGGAGCAGGATGAATGGAGCTCATTTATTTTGTTGAATTATGTCAGAATGCAGGCGGTGATGCTCAGAGTTAAACTCAAAAATGGTCGGGCAGAAGAATGCATTTCCAAATCTGAGTTTTAATGTTGTGGCTTTTAAAAAGTGTGTTTTAAATGCTTTCTCGGCTTGTTGAATATTAACAGTTGCCTAAAAAAAGTAATAATAGGAGATGTTTGGGACTCCAGGTTTAGCAAGTCAAATTTAAGACTTATTAAGACCTTTTTTTATCATGCGATTCATTGCTTATTGCGATATGCTTCGCATGCACACCTCCAAATTGTACATAAAGGCTGATTGCTGAGACAAAAAAAAGTTGTGATTTTTTGTTTGCACTTCAAAACCAAAATGAATTCAGAGAGATTTCGGCAATCAGTCACCTAAACTACTGTACAAAATGGATAACTAAAGCTTATGGCGTTTCCTCCTCAACAGCATGGCTGAAACTGATCCTTATTTTGCACTAGTTTAGTGTAAAATATGAAAGGAAACCTCTCATATTCTACACTAATTTAGATTTTCTCATGTAGGGATTTAGTAAATACAGATTTTTCAGGCAATCAGGGGTTAATGAAGGCTAGAGGAAACTTTCACACCTGGATCAGAGAAGCAAACAACCCCTGACCTTCCTGTTATCACCTGACTGCTCTTCCTCCTGGAACATATTTATTCCAGATGTTTGCTCAGTTTTCCACCATGCTGCTGAGCTGGAACATTGCAGAGAAAACTGTCTGAATTAATATTTAATCACAAAGTTACAGAAAAAACAACTAGAGAACGCTGCGTAGAATAATATGACTGAAGCTGTAATGTAGCAAAAATATGCTTATTGTTTAAAATTGGGACGTGATTTATCCAGTTTGACTCATTACCAACAACAAATGTCCTGAATTTGCTTCCAACATAGAGCCAATGTTACCAAAAAACCCCCATCAAAATTAAATAAAAGGGTAAAATTTATCAAGGCATAAATACAAATATAAATATTCTATTGATACTTGAATGGGATGTTTTCTTGTCTTTGACTTTTGCATCACCTTATATTTGTGAGCCACTTTTTGATCAAGATAAAAACCCAAAATAGACAAAATATTACATTTCTTTTGATTTTATATGAATTTAAAATTATTATTTCTTACAGTGGGATTTTTTTTTAAACAACTGAATAAATGTTCTTAGTTTAAAGAATAGATTTTTCAAATCTTTTTATTGTTGCTACATTTAAAGATTTTGAACAACAACAATAAATTCTAAGCATAAAATAAAGTAGATAAAAATTTAACTAAAGTAAAATAAATATCAAATTTCTTTATTAAAAAATAAGGTTGCTTAAAAAAATTATAGTTTTATTTTTTGGGTTGCACAACCAGTAGCATGGCTGGAGACAAGAAAGGGTAATAAATCCAGTTTCACTTTAATTCTGCCTTATATTTAATATATATACATATATATACTTGAAAAATCACAGCCATGTTCTGCTGTTGAATTGAAAATGTATTTATAGCAGTAGTAAAGCCTGAAGGACAGCAGCATGAGGGCATCGATGCACTAGAGATGAATCTAATAGCAGCTGAAAAAAGATAACCTTTTCTTTAGGGGAGGTTTCCTCATAGAGGAGCTTATAAAACGTTTTAAATGTGGTCAGATCAAATGTCAACGTTTGACTCACACAGTTTCCTTGCAAATAGATCCAGACTCCATCAGTTTTTTTTATATTTTGCTGCAAAATCTGATGTATTTTGTTTTTTGTTCATTAAAAATGCACACTATAGTTTTTAGGATTTTAATTTAAAAACAACTAATCATTTTCCTTCCACTCCCAAAATATTCACCAAGAATACAAAGATTTAAAGGGCAGTGGCAAGAGCAAGTGAGGTGGATTAGCAGAGCTAGCTAACAACTGATGATGTCATCCAGGACATTTTAATGTGAAACGTTGTCTCTGTCAGGAGTGCTGCAGCAAATGTCTTCAGTCAGAGGCTACTACAAGTCTGTTGCAAGACTGACTGCTACTGGAGATCCTTCCTGCCCACAGCATTATGACCAGTAAACAGTTATTTTAAGATCCTTTTAATTAACCTTTGGGATAAATAAAGATTTTTTTATTATTATTATTACTGAATTTGTTACATCTAATAAAATACTATTTATATTAATTAAAGTTTGAGGTGACAAAACTTGCAGGGTCTCAATAACAGGCAAATACTTTTTCATTTAACAACCTTGCAGAAAATAATGCATTTTATGTCCTGCAAGAGAAAACTTACAGATTTTACTTATTTATAACCCCATACCAAAGATCAAAAGCATCAAAAATATTAAATATTACAATTGGAAATGATGGATTTCATAAAAAATATGCAAACTGAACCTCTACAAAGAAAATTACATAACTTTAGCAGCATTATGTCCTGTTTATTCTGTTGTTCAAAGTTTAACTATCACAAGAAACACTTTAAAAGTTAAATGCTATTCAAAAATATTGTTCATGATTCCTGATTAGGACTTAATATAAAAAAATATCGGTATTTCTGAAACACGATAAGATTTGCAGAATAAAAGTCTTCGAGCAAATTTTCCTCTAAATCTGAATTTCTGAATGAAATAGTCCTGAAGACAATGATTCTTTAATTTGAATTAAGGCAAGATTTTTTTCAGAAAGTCTGTTGTTCTCCTGGTTGATGCAACGTGACAAGTATCTGCTGCCATCTAGTGGCGATAGACCTGAACTACTTTGCACTTTAGTTCAATGGTTACAAAAACAAAAACAGGCCAAATATAAAACTGGAAATTCATGCAATAAATACATGTATTTGAAATGATTTAAATACTAAAATAATCTTTTAATATTTTAAAACATGTTTTGATATTTTATATAAAAAGAAGTAATAATTAGATTTTAGCTATTATTTTTGTCTTTTATTTTAATTAATGTCGCTGACTTTAATTTATTTCCATCAAAGCGAGTTGAATCTAGCAGAAAATTTAGTTGCTGAGCAGATTAACCAATCAATAACAACAATTTTAAACAATTTACGATGACTGTGGGATAGGAAAACATGATGTCATTCAATAAATAGTAGAATTTAAAAAATACATTGAATTAAAATGTTTATTTTCATTCATTTCAATTATAATATGTAATCAAATTATGTATGTATTTATCTAATATGATATGGAAACTTTTTTATATTTAACAAATTAGCAATTTACTGGGGCACTTTTGGTCTTCCATACTTTCACAAAAAAATATTGATTCATTAATGTCACTTGTTAAAGAACAAAGGTCAAAAGTTTTCCCTTGTTGGTTCTAAAACTGAGGTGAACTGTACACTGGAGCAAAGGCTTGGTAAAAAACTGACCTGCAGTCCAACATTTTTAACCTCATTTCAAGCAAAAAAACAAGTTTCTATGTACATAAATGACTATTGCTCCTTTTATAAGGTGCTTACAGCATATTTAAATGATTCCAATGAAAGCAGAGGTGAGACATGTTACCTACCAGCTGTGACTATCTGGA
Organism: Alfaro cultratus; assembly: GCA_903066825.1. Classification (NCBI taxonomy): domain Eukaryota; kingdom Metazoa; phylum Chordata; class Actinopteri; order Cyprinodontiformes; family Poeciliidae; genus Alfaro; species Alfaro cultratus. Next base: position 51,958 of record CAEFZX010027082.1, read on the forward strand.
CTGACCAGGGGCATTTGGTCATCAAGGCCTGATAGGATCTCCACAGGTTAGCCATCCTCCTTAAAATAAAGGAAATGTTGATAAAAACAAAAACAGCCAAATCAGAAGCAGCGTGACCCAAATTAAGCAAACCTGCAAATAAGCATCCTTATGGCCACAATTAGAACAAAAATTGTAACGACACTGTTCTAGGATATACCGTTAAACTCATATTTAGTTATGCCAACGATGAAGCAACGATGCATTGAATACATTACATCACTTCAAGATTAACCTGTACACGTTTTTTCCTAAATTACATATACTCAACTGCATCTCAAATTAGCATATTCATAGATTTTGTCAATGCCGAATTAAAGACTATACTCACATTAATGCAACTAACCAACGATTTAATCTTTAGCTTAAAATCAATTTCAGAATTTTCAAATGAAGTGTAGAAGCTCATTCTTTTTGAACGGAGTTTGGCCAGACAAGGATTCGGAAGTTTCAAAGTCTGCTTTTAGTGGTATTTAAAGAAAAATACCTTGAAAATCGAACTATATCTTCCCGAATAACAGCTCAGTTTAACCGCTAAACATGTCGCAATAAAGTGGATTAATTTAGGGAGGGAAAAGCATTAAATGCAAAATGTGCTACATGCCTGTTGGTGAGCCCGGAGAAGAGTTAACGATGCCTTCACGTGCTCGCATCAGCTCGGATTTTTGATTTACAAAAAAAACTGTTCTGCTACTCGCTATATTTCCTTAAAAAGATTTATAAAGTAAGGCAGGAACTTCAAATATATCATATTTACAACTTTATATCAACAAATTAGAATAATAAATCAGATAAACATAAACGAAGTGATATATTTTAAGGGTTTTTTTTTTATGCGAAAGCCTTTGTTTATTTTTACAGATTACATATGATTGATATACAAAAAGGATTTTTAATATACAGTTTTGAACCTATTGAAAAGTACCTGAATGTACACGTCGGTATATTTACTAAGCATTTGGTCAAATCAATCTAATATCCTATGGTATTTAAAGGTATCATCAAAAGTACGCAAGTTCCGCTGTAAACAACGAAATACAGCCTGTGCTGCCCTCTAGTGGACAGCCACGATTTACACCAAAACAAAAGTTTAACAACGAAAAGTTTCTCATTTTTAAGTATTTATTTATTCTCTTTAAGCAAAGAGACACTTACAGAAACAGAATCAATACCCATTATGACAACTGTTCAGAAAAAAATGGCACAAAGTACATAAATGTATTATTTTGCCTCAGATGAATACTGGCAGCAGTGTTTTTCAGTAAAATTATAGTATGAGGCATTGATCGTTCATGCAAGTAACAAATGAAAGTTATTTCAAGTCAGTTGTATTTGATTTTAGATGCTTCATATATTACTGTTTTCTATGAACATGGTGACACAAATAAAATAAATTGACATGGAGCTCAGCATAACTGAGGAAATATTAAATTTTAAAACTGACAGTAGAAATGCTGAATGAGCAAACTTTGAAGTTGACTTGTATTGCATATATTTCTGAAAAAAACTGATTCATACAAGTCAAAAATGTGTGATATGATGAATGCAATTACCTGTAAACAAGATAAATAAATAACCATGTAAAACTTGGCTAAACAGCAGCAAGGACGGGTCCCTTTTAGGGCCAGTTTACATGCACAACCTGAGCCTGTGACAAATTATATTTGACCAAATCTCATACAAACACAAAATGGCGCTCAATACAGAGGATTAACAAAACCTGTTGCATTGTTGAAAAACAATAAAATTCTTTTAGATAAACATTTTAACTAAGAAATATTAAAATTTGTGGAGTAAAATAATAATAAAAAAAACATATTTAGGCAAAAAAAAGTTAATATTTGACCTTTTCATTCACTCATCAGTTAATCGTCTTCAAGTAGTTATGATTGCCGTCCCTTTTGGTGAAAGTTGCCTGAGATAAGAACATTTACTTTGCAGAAAATAAAAATGTAATGAGCCCAAATTCTTCCAGAAATCTTCACTTTGCTAGTGATGCACTAATATCTTAAAGTCGGACAGAAATGTGGGGGGCGATTATCATCAGAGATGAAAACGTCTTATTTTCATGCAACAGCTTAGTGCAAAAACATAGATCAACATCCAATCAAACCTGAGCCCAGATCTAGTTTGATATCCGCTGGATTTAAATTAAGTTAATTTATGTACAATATCTGGCCTCGAACTGTGCAAAAATCCAGTAAGATGTTTACCAAATTTACTGCTCTTTAGAAACACTGCAAAAACACATCTTGGCAGATTACTTCACTTATAACAAGACATTTTTCCCATGATACAAGTGAACTAATCTACCAATGGAACTAAGACTTTTCCATCAATATTAAGGAATTATTTATGTAAAACAAACTAGACGGAACTTAATTTTTCTTGCTGAAAAGTTACCTGTAAGTTAGTTTAGTCTCATTTCAAGTTTATTTACACAAGAAATTAGACCAAAAATACTTGGTAGGATTTTGTGTTTTTGACGTTAATGGTGCATAAAAGGAACTTTAAAGCATCATAGGAGAAATTATTGACACAATAAAATAAATTAAGTTGTGTATTAGTGAAATGTTCTGTTTTGTGGAAGGTGATTCAGAGCGAACTTTTACCTCTGGTCCCTTTAACAAACGTTTTCCTAACATAAAGGCCGCTCTGTGGGATCCAACTGGAACCAGTTCAGAGCGTCTTGGTGGGAGAAGTCGAGCAGATAAAGTAAAAATTTATTATTCAGATGCGTTCACAGCGAAGTGCTCCTGTTACAGTCTGTCCTCAGAAGTCCATTCCTTCATCACTTTCACAGACATCAGATGGAGCGTCGGTACCAAAGTAACGATCCCCAAAGTTACCTGAGAAAAAGAGCAGAACACTAACATGTTTACCCTGATTTCTCCTTAAAACTTTGTTTTTTCTCATAGAAAGTACTCCTGACTGTGTCTCTTCATCCTTTAAAACACCTCTGCTGTTTCTTTCCTGTTAAAAGTGAGCGATTTCTGTCCACTGTCGCCGCATGCTTCTTCTGAATGAAGGGTTGCTACAAAATCAACCTTCAGCTGGAACCAAAGTTACAACATTTGTTATAATTTCAGCTGCGGCGTTTCTCCTTCACACTGCACTGTGCCAAACGAACCAAACTAATTGAAAACCTGTTCCCCTCCTAACCTGTGGTGGCGCTGCATCATGAAGGAAACAACATAAAAACCTCAGAAAAAGACACTAGGCGGAACTTAATTTTTCACAAAATCTAAACAAAATAGAGTAGCATCAGATTTTAGCAGTTAGAGGATTTTGATAAAAATCGAGCCAAGAATTTACCTAGAATGCCCTGCGTTGTAGTCCAAACAAAATTATATATTTCAAGAATTTATTTTTATTTTTAATGAGAAACCCACTGTTTAATTAGAAAATTGATTTCAGAGGAAGTGAACAAGTTCAGCTCCTCACCGATTCCTGGAATGATGTGGAACTGGTCGTTGACCTCTTTGTCCACAGCGGTGGTGATGATGCGGACTTTAGGGAAAGCGTAGGCCACCGAGTGAACGCCCATCTCCGCCATGAGCAGGGAGAGCAGGAAGATCTTATCCTCGGCCACATCGTGGTCCTCCACGAGGAACAGAAAGAAAAACTAATCAGAAATGATCAAAAACTGATTTTTTTTTTTTTTTTTTAAATACATTTTATCAGGTTTTTATTTTACAAAAAGAAAAAAAAACTGTTTTCCTTTTTTAAAAATGGTATTCATTTTAATTCTTTTGATATATAAAAAAATATTTTTTTAATTATGTAATTTTTTTACTCATTAAAAAAGAAAAATAATTTTCCTTAAAAAAAAAAAAAAAAAAAGATCTTGTATTTATGAGTCCTGGGAACAAAGCAGCAGCTTATCATGAAAATCAAACATCTGACAAAATTCTATACATAGAATAATAACAAAATTAATTAAACGTCCAAAGCAATGTAAATTTCCTCAGTCTTTGATATATTAGTATATTTATATTTTGTCAAAGAAAAATATGAGAAAATAAGCAAATGACTTTAAATAAATAAATAATAAAAAAAAGTCTGATGATCCTGAAAAGAATGTTAAAGACTCAGTTATTTATTTTAGTTTTTAAACATAAGTTCAAATGGAAGGTGAGAAATCTGATGAACTCGTCCTTCGCTATTCTTTTGCTTATTAACGATCTGTTTATTATTTCTCAGAAGTTTGAAAGTGAATAAAAAAAAACCCCCAGAATATTTCTGATCAGAATTAAAAGTAAAAACATTCAAAAGTTTCAGCTGGACCCACCAGCAGAACTCTGACAGCCATGAGAGCAGCGGCTCCGGTGGAGACGGTGCTGTCCATCAGGATCACGTAGTCCTCGCTGATCTCCTTCGGCAGGCGCAGGTAGTGAAGCTGCAGGAAGAACTCGGTAAGAACAACACGCAGCCACCGAGACGCCGCTCACAAACACACAAACCTCCGGCTCCCCGGTGTCGTGGTTGGTCTGGATGAGGATCTTCCCCAGCCGGATGTCTTTGCAGACGGCCGTCAGAGCCTGCTCCATCGTCTCCCCGGCCCGCAGGATCGACACACCGGTGATCTTAACGGGACACAAAGTAAGAAAACAACAATAATTTAGTCTGAAAGCTCCTGCTGAACAGCAAACAGGTCAAACTGCAGCTTTAACATCTGAATCTACTGCAGTGGAGAAGAGCTATGTGAGCTACTGCCACTAGGGGGCAGCCTCAGGAAGATCTTCATCCAACATCTGGTTCAGTGAACAGATAAATGATTTAATAACTAGTTTAAATGATTAAAGTGACACATTAAATGTACCTTTTAGAGGAATAAATAGCATAATAACTCATATATGCCAGGATCTACTGTTGGAAACTCATAATTAAGACAAACATTCACTGCATCAGTTTGAGAGACAGTAAATTGTAAAAGAAAATCTTTATAAAAACTAGTTTTAAACTGAAATATGTTGAAAGATTATTTATATTCCACGAGTAAATGAAAAAGAAAAGAATTCCGACTTTTCTCAAAATTCTGAATTCTTTTCTCTCTCAGAAGATTAAAGTACAAATTAGTTGGTTTTAGTTAGTTTGTTTTTTTTAGTTTTTTTATCCTGAAACGTCAAGGCAGGACACGTTAAAACAAAGAATGAAAAAGTAAATTATTATGGCCCCAACACACAACCCTGTGGTACACCGCAGAAAATGTCCTAACATTCAAACCTTTGATAGAAAAGGTTTGAGCTATAAAAGGATGGAAATATCTCTGTTCAGGTAAAACTTGTAGAAAGAAAAGATTTTCATCTTAATTTATTTTATGGTTTGAATTGATTCTTGACTCATGGTAACGTTAAATCTGAAGGATATAAACTGAAGTTTGATATGAATTTACAGTAGATATTTCCGTCTTAGATGATTAGAGACAATGGGATGGCGAATAAAGTCCATCTTATTTTGTTTTCTTCTTTAAATTTTCTTCTTTAAATTTGCAAAATACTTCAGCTCTGTACTTTCCGGTTCAGTGTAAAGAACCGGAACCTTTTTAAAAGTTTCCTCTCTTCTTGGAGGTCCAGACATTGAACCAGTTCAGTAGAGAGTCGATGAGATTCAGATTCTTACTCTTTGACCGCTCAACCTCTTTCCCTCGTAGACGGTGCCCTGAGGCGTCTCCACGGAAACGGGCTGGACGGGACAAAAACAAGACAAAATTCAGTTCCAACTCGAAGCCAAATGTTATTTTACACTTTGGTTGCTCCAGTGGCCAGGAAGGTCGGCTAATGTTGATGCTGAAAAGCCTCACCTTGAGAGGCAGGAAGGAGAGGGCATGTTCTATCAGCAGCCTCATTAATCTCTTGGAGTAGAAGATAAACTCGTCTCTGTTGGTCTCCTTGTTCCTACAAACACAAACAGGAAGCGGGGGACCTGCAGTTAAAACTCCTGAACGTTTTCCTGCAGCAGGCATGAAGCTGGACTGCAGGAACAAACTGTTTGGTCAAACAGAAGCAGGTATTTCCTGTAAAAGGTGCGGCGGCGCTCTGACCTGATGATGGTGTGCATGCCGCGGACCTGAGGCGTGCTCTCCATCACGCTGAGGGTTTTGGGTAAAGGCTGACCCTGATGGGCCGACGCCAGAGCCGATCTGCAAGAAACAAACAGAAAAAAACACAAAACATTGAGATTTTTTTATGCACAACGTAATGTGAAAAAGCCAAAGTTAGACTCAGACTTTAGAACAACAAACAGACGGACGGACAGACGCTCTGATGGACAAATGAATGGATGAAAAGTACAGATATTCTTCCATCCCCAAACTTATCCAGATCTGGAAAATACTTCAACAACAACATATGAACTAATTAAAGGAAATATAAAAAGCCAGTGCATACATTTTAAGTACAGGGTGTGAAAGTTTATTTGCATAAACTGCAAGTGTAACTGAATGACTTCTAAGTTGTTTAAATATAAATAAATTAGGTGAATATGGGTAATTATTATGCAAGTTAGAAGAGTCAGATATTACCAAACATTGCAGTTCAGGATTACAGAAACTATTTTTGTGCATAATTACCAGTCACATTGAATATTTTATGCATTTCATGCATAAGATAAACACATTTTAATCATGGACTATTTATGGAAAAGAAACCAAAATAATATTTAACTATTAAACAATATTTAGTTTGAAAAGTGAAAAACATCAAATTTGCAGCTCCAGATCCACATATTTGAGGCCTCATGTTGAGCTAAATGAAAGTTTGTCCAAACAATAAAACAACTGAACAGTTTTATTTTATATAAATAAAAATAAAAGGGAAAAATTTTCAGTGTGTTTTTATGTACATGCAAGAAAAACTATTTTGTTCGTCCTTTTATTTATGTCTGAACTCAGGTCGAATACTGTGTGTTTTTATTATTTTTTATTTTATGGAAGTCAAAAAAATACATAAAGTTTGTTTCTTAAAAAAACTAAAAATGTAAATTAAAAAGCAGTGGTTTTATTTTTCAACAATAAAAGAAGCTAAATTCTGAAAGTTGCATTTATAAAACTTTAGAAGTTCTGTTTTCCCCCTATAAATGGTCATGTAGCTTTTACAGATCTACAGAAATTTTTATTTAGTAGAGCAGAGCAAAAATGTGAACTACCAGCAAACTGTTTCATAAAAATGTGGAAAAACATGTTGATCCTGAAGAGGAGCTGTGATTTTAAGATTCCCTTTGTTCAATCAGAACAACATCTTCTCTAATTGTGCTGTAATCTACATGCAAAACAATAAATGCAACCCTGAATATCATCAAACGCATGCAAAGTGCTGCAAAGCATCAAAAATGCTATTTGTCTGTTTCTGCTGCTCTCTTTACACTGTGTTTTAAATTGTGCTCACTTTCTGCAAAAAATAATTCGTGCATTTGATTTATTTCACAAAAATGCAAATTAGGAAAAGTATTCTGCCAGCCAAGACTTGACAGATAAATGTCAAACGCAAGCATGTTGCCTGAATTTACAGATAAAACATGCAGCTACTATTGTAACAGGTTAGTAAGTTCGGAGTGGATGGAAACGGCAGGATTGTGCATCTTATATTTGAACAAAAGATGCAGAAGTCGGGCCTCACATATCCCAGCGAAGCTTCCTCTGCAGAACGCCGCAAAGTACAGGAAAAAAAAAACAACACAAAAAAGGGAGAGAAAGAACATTTTGAGTCGTGGAAAGCTCTGACAGATCGGCGCTGTGCAACACTGAACAAAAACGCTGCAGCAATTCATCTAAGTGGGTTTAAATTAGAGCTCTTTGTTTTTATTCTGCTGAGATCTCACACCTGAAAGAGCCGCAGAGCTCCTCCACTTTTTACAAATTAATCAGAGATTTATGTCAGCATTTATTAACAGGGCTTCACGCAGATTAAAACAGATTAACTTTAAAGACAAAAGATCTTAAGAGTCACGATTGTTGCTTTTTCTGCCAAATATCGGCTTTTCTGCAAACTAAGAGTTCCCTCCATCGCTGTGTCTGCTTTGTGTTGCAGCAGGACTTCAAACTGATTTCTAACACAAAGCCGATTTTTTTAAAACCAAAAACAACTTGATGTGTCATATATATTAGCAGATTCAGTGTCGGGCTGATTGCATTTCGGTGTTGATTTGTGCAAACATGGCTGCAGGAAGATAACTTTTAAAGCAGGTATATAAATCATTGGTAAATGCTAAAGGTAGTTTATAATATAAATTATTTTTTTGTTTGTTTTCAAGTAGAAAAAACAAAGGCTGCTTGATTATGGAAAACAAAACATTTGGATCCCAACTTTGGAATCAAGATTTTTTAGAAACAACTACCAAATTTGGTAATAATTCCTATAAGAAGAAAACTTGCCTTGATTAGAAATTCTTAGTGCTATATTGTGCACTGTTGTTTTTAGTTTGACAGCAAGTTAAAATTTCACGTGTGTTGTCCAGTAGAAAAATGTTTTAAAATCTTTTTTTTTAAGTTGCATTGAATTTTATGATAAAATATGATGGAAACTTCTGATCCTAAAAGCTGCTGCAGCATCTGAAAACACCAGCGGCGAGTCGAGATTTTTCTCCTGACTAGTGGAAAAGGATGGAAGAGTAAAATGATAATTTCATCTAAATTATCTGCAGTCTTAGATTACAAGGAACAGTGAGCCAAAATTTGAAAAAACCAAACTATTTATTTAACCAAACACACGGATCTGTTTGTTACATGATTTGAATGTTTTATCTTAGAATAGCTGAACTGCATACAACTCTGTTTTTAGCGCCGTTATGCTAACTCTATTCAATTTGTCAACATAAAGTGAAAATTATTGAACCATTGTACACTACAAACTGCAAACAACTGTTTGATTACCCATTTTCTCTTTTCATAAAGATATTTTTTGTGCAGTAGTCTTTTTTATTAATATCAAATATCATAAGCATCAACCTGCCATTGGGAAATTAGCTACTTTGCAAAAATACAATGCATTTGCATTTAAATGTTGATTAATATTCAATGTTTCATTCTTAAATAAATAAGTAATGGTAGTTGTAAAATAAAAGAAGCATTTCTGTCATCTACTGGCATGAAGTGTTGACAAAAAGCTAATATATGTATCATATGATACGAACACACTGATTGACATCTGAATTTATCGGTAAAAAGGGGAAGCTAAGTGCGCTAAACGTTTTCAAAGTTAGCAAAAGCGCTAACTTAGCAGCAGTGTTTTGTTTGTACGGCTGTAAAGAGAGGCTGTGTCTTGGAGATTGCTTTAAATAATCCACATTTAATACACTACTACATATTTAACAGGTTTATAAGTAAAAGAGACGTCATGTGAGACGGTGGTTTGGCCAGTTAAATTAAATATTTTACATACTAAAAACGCCAGTTATTAAAAAATCAAAAAGGTTTGACTGTATGGAGAAACAGAAAGCAGAGGGGAGTAAAGGTTTGGCTGTAATGAGAAAGAAACGGTGAAATAAAAGGCTGTTACAGGCATACCTCACATTGATCTCACGCTGGAATGGTTACACAGCATTCAGCCAGGCAAGGAGGGGTCAGGCACATACAAGGACACACACAAAAACACACACAGTGAGCAAAATAAAAAAGTCAAACCTTTAAAGCAAAAACATTCTCAGCTGAAATGTACGGCTCCACACACCCCGACAGCTCAGCCATGAATATTAATTTCATGTCTGGCTGAACAAAAACTCAACAGTGTCATAAATCAGATTTTAGTAAGTGTGACCATTTTATTTGATTGTGTAAAACGGGGTTGGAACCGCGAATGATTTCATCAGTTAGCTCAACAATGTGCTTGGTAGACTGAATCTTCAGTGTTTAGTATCATGAGCTGATTTAATAAAAATCTTGTGTCAAAGATTTTTATTAAGAGCTTTTTCTTGCTGTTTGCCAGGATTTTTGCCGCCTCGAGGGCGGGGCTAGGTCCACTCAGCCGTTTTCACAGCTGAATGGTTGCCATGGAGATTAAAGGATTTCTCAAACATGCATGGAAGAATCAAGGCAACACTCCAGCTTTGTTTTGATGAGAGAAAAACTTTATAAAATGATAGAAAGGTAAAAGGAAAGTCAATTTTACCTAAAACTGTCACTTTAAAGAGGAGCAGCAAAAGCAAATGAGGCGGATTAGCAACAACTGATGATGATATCCAGGACATGCACTGTGGAAAATCATCTCTACTGCCAAGAAGTTGAGCTGCTAGGAAACAATGATCTTCAGTCAGAGACCTCATCAGATTCACTGCAACACTGACTGCTACCAGAGATCTTGATTCATTGAAGACACTTGGATTAGATGAGTTTGACTTTTTGGAATAAATAAAGTATTTTTGAACACAGTTGTTCACTCAGCCAAACTCTAACTGGAAAGAAAATAGCAGAAAAAGCTACTTTTTAAGAAAGTGACGAATAAAATCATGTAACTTTCAAGTAAAGTTATGTCATTTACTAGTAATTTTTATTTTGCACATTTTGAAACTAAAGGAACGTCGACAAGCTTCCTGTTCCATTCATGTTGCATACTGCAGGTGTCATGCAGTGAGTGTAACTGATGTGTTCTGCTGATGGCCGTGAATGAATATGTTGAAGGTGGAACAGATCATAGTTAGCTGTGGGTTATTAAAGTGAATGGATGACAGAACAATGAGGAGAAGAAAGATGGAGGACACCTCTCCTCTCCTCTCCTCTCCTCTCCTCTCCTCTCCTCTCCTCTCCTCTCCTCTCCTCTCCTCTCCACTCCTCTCCTCTCCTCTCCTATCCTCTCCTCTCCTCTCCTCTCATCTCCTCTCCTCTCCTCTCCTCTCCTCTCATCTCCTCTCCTCTCCTCTCCTCTCCTCTCCTCTCCTCTCCTCTCCTCTCCTCTCCTCTCATCTCCTCTCCTCTCTGCACGGCGCCATTAATCTCAGATAACGACTACAGAGCTGCCTGACCGAGGTCAGCGAGGTGCAGCAGGAAGGAAGGAGGAACGAGTTGAGGCAGTCAGAGGAGCTTCAATAAACACTTTAATAACCAAACTTTGCTTGGAATGATTAACAATCAATATTTTCTTAAGAGGGAAAATCTTATTTATGCTACAGGAAGAGCTGGCTAACTACCGCTTATATATTTTTTTCTTTTATGTCCTTTCACCTTAATAAATAGCAGAAAATGAAAATAGGAGATTTTTTAACTAGATATACGGAAACTATTTGCTGCATTTGTTGTTGACATTTGAATTATTATCAGGAAATATTAAATTTTTCTTAAATGACTTTAGATTAAAATCTAAGCTGAGGGTAAAACTGTTTGTTTTTCTATTGCCATGAAACTCTGAACACAAAACTTACGTCTTCCAAACATGTTTAAACAGTTAAGTTTAAATTTCATGCTGCAGAATATTTGAAAACAAAATTAAAAGTGACTTTTTTGCACCTCATGTTGCAGATATCATGAATAAGGTTTGCTAAGATACTAAGAAAATGAAGAGAATAAGAATATAAACAGAATCTATTTATATTCACTGCTGGATGTTTTGGAAAATATATTTTTGCGATTTCTGCAACTATTTAGCTAAATATGCCCAGTTCTGCTCCTCAGGTTTCTGAGTTCTGCATGTTTTAGATGTTTTAATGCTTGAAAACATGAATATGGGGGATCAAACAGAGGGATGAGAAAACTGATAAATAGATAAAACCTTTCCTGATTTTTGGAGACAATGGTTCAGCAGTTTTTGCAGAAATGCTGTGTCGTGGTTTTACTGTTGTACATCCGGCCAGGTTTGGAATAATTAATAAAATCACATTTAAAAAAAGAGTTTTAGCTTTTCAAGCAGGTTATCTTTTTCTTTGATAAAGAACTGAAGGAAAGTCAAAGTTCTGGCTTTACAACCTGACAGCCATGCTCACATATCCACTTTATCACTTTATTGTGGCGACGCAGCAAAATCCCGTCACAATGTTTCCCACTGCAGACGGAAGCAGCTAAAAATGTTGATCTGATCTGAATAAAGCCGACTTTGTTTACATTGTTCCTCATATAAAAACAGCAAGAAGTGCAGGATCTGTAAGCGGCGAGTCTTACCAGGGCAGGCAGCTGAAGCAGCAACTTTTCAAACAAACAATTTGCCACAAATCGAACTAAAACGTACTGAAACACCGGGAGAAACTGCGACTTGAGCCGAGTCAGCAAAACACAAACAAGTAGAGACCGTATTGGGAATCCTTACCTTCTCCAGCTGACTGTGGACATGCTGAACAATCAGATCCAAAGCTACAAAGTTTTCTCCACCTGAAGGGAAACACATTTAATCAGTAACTTTATTGAAAAAAGCCAATATTTGATATTTATAGGATAGTTGAATGCATAAAGGCGAGTGACATCACTGCTAACCTCTGGGCACCACGATGTCTGCGACCTGCACCGTTGGCTCGATGTACTGCTCGAAGGCCGGCTTCACAAACTTGTTGTACTGCTTGATGATGCCGTTGATGTCGCGGCCGCGCTGAGAGACGTCTCTCTTCAGCCTGCGGATCAGCCGGATGTCCGAGTCCGTGTCCACAAACACCTTCATGTCCAGCAGCTGCCGGAAAAAGGTCACAAAAAGACGTTCAGTATGATTTTATCTGGCATTTCTGCTCCGATTTCTCCTTTTTCCATTTTAAAAATCCTGAATTGCTTCAGAAATAAATGATGTTACTCATGTTTTTGCATCTAGACCAAAATAATTCTGAGATAGATCTGTTATGACTTGTAACTTTTATCATTTTATGCTAAAAGTTGATTGTTTTAAAATAATTTGTGAACATTGATAGTTTGTTTCTGCTTGTAAAACAAAATTTGTGAAGTTAAACAGCATGTATGCTCTTCTAACCAGACCCAGTTTAAAAACAAATGAGAAATGACACTTTTTTTTTTTTTATGTGCTTGCAGTTCTAGAATGTGATTGATCTTATGATTTTTTTTAATAGATTGACAGAATTAATATTAATTTAAATCTTTGTCTCTTATTTCTTACAACAAAACTCAATCCCAGTCAGACTAAACAGAGATAATATGTTGTAAAGTCTTCCTACAGATTCTGAATTGAATTAACTAGTAACCATACTGTTTCTGCTTTAATAGAGAGAATTAATGTTGGTATTTTTCCATTATATTCCCAGTTCCTGGCATCCTGCCCGTCTGGACAGATTCTTAACCCAGACCTGTATATTAGCTCTACAGATTAGCAGCTATAATTGGCTTCAGTTACTAGAAAGGACACAAAGCACAATTAATCACAGAGGACAATGGCTGTTACTGACTGAATAAGAGGGTAATCAGCAACAGAGACGGGTCTCAGGGGAGGCTGGCCGCCTTATCACCACAGTCCAGCGCACAAACACACAGAGGAGCCGACGCACAGCAGCAGGACTTATTTACCATTAGGAGCGCCGTCCCTTTAATTCTTATGGATTTTCACTGACCATAAGCAGGCTTTCAATAAAAGAGCAAATCAATGTTCTGTTTAAAGGCAAATCTCTTCACATAAAGAGGCTTCAGGCAGCAGACTGGACTGAATCTTCACTTTGATTCAGCAATAAGATGTCAAACAAAGAAAAACCAAGAAAATAAAGGAGTTTAAATGGACAGGAGATAATATTTCTACAAAATTATGACCTAAATATTAAATATTACTTTACGAGGATCTGCCTCTGTCTGCAGCCCTGAGGGGTAACAGCTGTGGTGGACAGACTCTGGGATATTGCTGCTTCCCTGAGGCTAAACCAGCTGTTCCAGATGCTGCAAAGCAGAGCTGCACAATATATCGTAAATATATCGTCATCGCAATATCAGTGAATGTATATCCACGTTTAGAGAGCAATATATTCTCGTGCAAAATGTAATACTTGGTCAACTAGAGCTTCAAAATGCCAAATATTTACCAATATTACTGATAGCACAAGATTTTCTAACATCATGCAGCCTTAATCTACACATTTCTTAGCAGATAGTCTGCCTATTATCCCATTGCATCTGCATAAATATTATAATCAATAATTAGATGAAGCTAATAGACAACCTGGAACATGATTTCTGCATCAATTAAACTGATCAGCTTCATTGTGTCACAAAGAAATCAACCCCAAAAACTTTTATCTGTTTACCGTCTGTAATATGTGCAACATGCAAACAAACAAAAAGAAAAAAGCAGAGAATAATATTTATATTTCTTTACCTTCAGTAGCTCCTTGTTGGCAAAGGCCAGGATGCCCTCAAAGATAACCACATTGGCTCCATAAACTGTTTTCTGTCACAGAGATGAAAAATAAAAGAAAGAATAAAGATTTTATTGTTTATGTCGTCAGTCTAAATGTCCACAAACATAACAAGACAGTTTCTGAATTGTAGAAGGAGCTGAAATCCTAAAAGTTGTTCAAATGAAGATTTAAAAACTCTGAGCGTTAAACTGAAAGTGCAGACGATGAAAAGCAGCTTCACTTTACTAGAGCTGATCGAGACTCAGATGATTTCCAGTTATTTATTGTCTGCTCCCTGTTCTCTGAGGTGAGACAAGAAGATGAATTATGATTTTTATCCTTACAAAGCAGATATTTAAAAGCTTTATGTTACAAGATAAAAAGAAAATATTTCATGATTACTCAGTACAAGGACTCAGAGTCGAGTATTTTTCCCTTCACGTTTGCACATTTCTAACTAATAATTCAGATTTAGTAGAAAATAATCAGATATGTCAGAGATAAGTGGCCGTGTGACATTCTGCAGCACCTTCGATGCAGAAAACATAAATAAACTCCAAAGTTATCCCACCTATGCAGGGAAGAGATTTTATTATTGGTATTATTGCAGGTACAGTTAAATAGATGTTATAAACATGTGGTCGAGTTCAAGGAAATAACTAAAATATTGAAGGAAAAAAAGCAGAAAATACCAAGAAATGAGGAGCAAGAAGACTTTAAGATCACTGTTTGCCACAAACTCACAAACCCAGCAGTGTGTATTGATTTAAGAATGATTTAGAATCTCTTTAATGTCTGTAACAAAACAACAATAACGAAAAAAGTTTAAAGAGATAGAAGTAAAAATGTGGAAATTCAAGAAGCAGCTCAGGAGTAGAAACTGTAACCGAGGCTGCAGCAGAGCAGCTTGGCCAACACTTCGATACTTAATTACATTCAGCTGCGTACAAAAGGGCCATAAAATGATCCCAGAGTCGCCGGCCGAGATGGCCGATGTCCCATGAGGTGTTGTGCCAGTCAGCCATGAAATTACACGGCGAAGAAATAAAGAGGAGATGTCAGAGAGACACAATGCTTCAGAAACGCTCTCAGATGGAGATTTTTCTGTGTTTTCTGTGGCTCTTGTGAGGGGAAATGAAGCTTTAATTGTCAGCAAATTTGCTGGGAGAATTTCAAAAAGTATTTTTACTACAGTCGTTATTTTCTGACCCATTCTTTGCGCCGACTGTGGCTGGTGAAGTCGTACACTGGCACTTTGATGCTTTTCCCCTTCTTCAGCTTCCTGAGGACGGTGATGAGCAGCTCGAAGTCGAAGGCGTCGGGGTGATCGAAGTTGTACTCGTTTTTAGCAGCCAGCTCCTGCTCTTCTTTATTCAACACCTGAGGCACAAACAAACCAGAGCAGCAATAAAACAGGTGATTCTGATTCTCACATTCACACCTGTTCAGACTTCATAATGTGGAAATGCTATTTCCTTAACTGTAGCATGTAAAAATAGAAAGTAAGGACGCACTCTGAAAAGCTGCTATACTAAAAACACCAAGAACGAGCGATAATGTTTTTCTTTATCTAAGAAGTTTAGACTTCAAATTGTTAGAAAAGCCTGAGGAGAAGAGCAACAAATGGCTCAATGAAGTTATTTTAGTCTTATGATTTCACAATATCATCCCCATGAACAACTGAAATAGTTTTTCTCCACTTGATCTGGAAAAAGGAAAAAAATTCACAAAAATTTATTGTACAAAATAAATGATTTGTTAATGAAAAGTGTTGGGAACAAAGGATTTTTCTTTGCATGAGAATGAAGTCATAAAATTGCCAGAATAAAGTCGTAATATTACAAAATCATAACATTACAACTTTACTTTCGTACAGGTTTATTCTTGTAATTTTATAACTTTATTCTCATAACTTTTTTATTCTTAGTATGTTATTGAACACACAGTCAATGACTGACTGAGCTGCAGGAATTGCTACACAAATATTCTGCATGTTTTCCCTTCAGTATTCATCTTCGTAGCATTTAGTCACATATTAAAGGGACAAATTTAACAAACATTTTCAACTTAGTGTTAGAAGCAAGTGAGAAAAAACCCAAAAAACATTGATTTCACTCCATCTTGCTGAAATCAGCAAAGGGGCAGGAAAGGTGGGTTAATTAATTCAGTGGAATATAATTTATGATCTGCATTTGTTTTCAAATTAAAAGCCAATGAACTATCAGAGAACACTGGGGGTAAATAGTTATCGAATGAATCTTATTGCTCAGAGAGAATCTGGAAATTTACTGCTGAAGACGCTATGAATCAAAGCTTGTCGTTGTGTTTTTTAATTACGCAGAGTGTAATTACCTTGTAGAAGGAGTCCATGGAAAGCAGAACCACCCAGGGAACATCCAGAGCTTCGATGATCTTATTGGCCACTGTGGTTTTTCCTGAGGCACTTCCTCCACACAGACCTGCAGGAGCACCAAACACAAACAACAGCGGCTCTAATTAATGAAGACAAATGTGAAGAAGAACTGCTGCTAGAAAAATGCTGAACTAGTTCAAGAACTAAATAAATACAACACCTTCATCATATAGTTATATGACATATCACTTTTTTCAAATTGTTCTGCAGCAACAGACACCAGATATGACAAACTTGTATAATGAGAGATTTTTAGAGGTTAAATTTGCTAAAATTTGAATTTCCTTAGACTTGCAGTGTTCATTTGTACTATTAAAAAAAAAAGCTGCTTGTTTCTATTTTTAAGTACAGCTGTGGGGATGTTATAGAAATACTTTTTCCTTTTATTTCACCTAAACATATTTTAAAGTCACCCAGCTGTGAAAGCTGCTCTACTGCAACACAACAAACTTGTTTTCTATTAGCAATAAAAACCCAATTGTTAAAAAAAGATGGCAGACAGGGTTTTACCTCCTTTCATTTCCATTTCTTTTATTTTCTTCCCATTTTATTGTTTTAGTCGTAATTCTTTTCCTCTTTCGCTCCCCTCTCCATCTTGCACCAAATTTTACTACATCTTCTTCTGCGCAGGTCTGACCAGTTTTCTGCTGCTCCTTTCAGCCGTGAGTGAAATTGGGACCAGTCACTACGCTCCATTGGCGATAACAGATTGCAGACTGAAGAGAACGTCCACCTCTCCTTCCTGCCGGTCTGATGAGTTTATTCACGCTACGGCGCTCCGTGGATGTCAAACACGCACACCTGGAGCTCACGCCACAGCTGCTGGGAAGCTCGCTGACTCGGAGATCAGTATGATGTGTCGCCATAAAGGCTCATACAGAAAGTAAACATTAGATTACGGTTTGCTAAACTTACAGCTGTAGCAAAAAAGGTTTGAACATGACACAAATATTGTTTTTCCCTTGAATGTTATTATTTTTTCAGTTTATTTATTCTGAAACTCAATATGAAGAAAACTGAGTTTCTTTTATTGAGAAATTTATGTGGTTTAAGCAGCACACCGGCCCTAAAGCTCTGGAGTTTGACACCTGTGAGGAAAATAAAAACTGAAATGTTAAGGTTTTATCAGCCTCAATAATCTTAGGCTGTTTTCACACCTGATATGTTGCATTTTTACTGCGGTTCGCTTTCACACTGAACTGTCAAACAAACCAAATCGTTCCAAAACCTGTTGTCCTCCTCGCCTGTGGGGGCGCTGCACCAAGAACCACTGAGGGAAACAACACAAAAACCTCTGAAGAAAACATGAGCGCAACTTCCTCCTAGGACTGAAATAATCAAATTAATCGTGATGAATCGATTATTGAAAAAATCATAACTAATTTAGTAACTGATGAATTGTCAGTGCAATTAGCAGTAAAACATAAGAAAATTATTAAATTTCTAGTATGACTACAGTATAACGTAAAAAACTGCAACAAACCTTATTTCAAATGGCTCAGAAAGTGCAATTAGAAATTTTAAATATAAAATAAATAATTAAACATGCTGTATCTAACAGCACAAAGCATAGAATTAGACTGAATAGATTTGATACCCGATCAGCTATTAAGATTGGATTGGTGCATAGATTGTAGTTTATAAGTACTAAATATTTGCGTAAATTATTCATTATAAACACATTTAAATGGGTTTTTGGTGACGTTGGAAAACAAACCAACCACCAGGAGAACTGTGGTTTATGAAGCAGACGGCGTTTGTTCTCCTCACCGATGACGAAGGCCTCTTTGAAGGTGGTCCCGGTGACGTTGTACCACGGTGGTCTGCCGGCGGTGTAGATAGTCCTCTTGTTGGTCCTCAGCAGAGGAGGCTCCGTCTTGGACTGGCTCGTGGTCCGTTTACGTGGCGACAGCGACGGGGTCAAAGGACAGCAGGGGACCCGGTTGGAGAGACCGTCCATGGAGTCTTCTCCGCTCCCGCTGCATTTAGAGGGAGAGGCATCGATAAGAAGAACAGCTCACCAAAACATTATCAGTGGTTCTACAGTTCATTAAGAGGATTGGATGGGATGTTTTGCCATCAGAGATGCCTTTTTGGTTCATATGTGACCCCCTGCTGCTCCTTTACAGGTATTTCAAGTATGACAATATACATGCAGGTTCAGCTGATACTACAACATTGTAAAATTGTGGACTTGCACATAAATTGTTGTTCTGCAGAGAGGAAGGAAGAAACATTTTCACTGGAATGTCTCCATGAGGACTCTCCGCAGTCGGACCTTTGGTATCGGTGTGACTGAGGGAGAGGAAGGGAGAACTTGCCGATCCTCCCCAGGAAAACACACCATTGCCCAGGAAACAGCGTGACATCGAGTGGGGAGACCACCATTCACATGAGTAAGGCTGTCATCATTTGGCTCAGTTTGTGGAACTTATCTCACCAATCCTCAGAAAAAACAGGATCACAAATTAATAATAAAAAGTTCCTAAATCATCTGATTAGCTTCAAGGCAGCATAACCTTCAAAACTGTCTCAATTACATTTATTTTCTAGGAATCATTAGGAGTTTCAATAAATGTGGTGCTGATGATTTTGTAATTTAAAAAAAAAGTACTTTACTGCTCTGCTCTCTTTCAGTGGAGTGAATTCATAAACATGACAAGTTTCAATAGAAGAACATCAACATCTATTTGTAACAATATCACCAAAAAACCTTCAGCTTTTTGTAAGGTAAAGCAAAATTATTTCTCTAGAAGAGAAATAAAATGAAATGCTAATTTTAAAACTGAAACTGCAGTCAAGCACAAAACTCAAAGAGCATTTAGTCTCCAAGAATTTTAATTAATTCATCAAAAAATAAATAAATAAAAATCAACACGTCCTTATTGAATATTTGCAGTGATATTAAACATGTTATTGTTTTTTTTCCTCTTTTGTTCTCCCAGCAGCCACGCTGACACAATGCGTGTGTCTGACGGAGAACGAAAGCTAGCCAGCTAGCTGCGTTAGCAGTATAAAAACGGTCCGTTCAGGGACCCAACAGCCGCAGCAGGCTCTCCATCCTCCCGGCAGGGTTTTCTCACCTGTCGGTCCTCAACATCGACCTGTCCGCGTCCTCTCCCCCATCTGTCGGCTGCTCGCCCGGCTTACTGTCGAGAATAGTCGCTGCTGCCATAACGGCTCGGCGCGGAAACCAAACACTGGGTGCGTGATGACGTCAGAAGACGTAAAGTGATGTTGTGTTTATGGAAATCGGAGAACGTCGGTAACTTAACCTCAACTGTAAGAATGAAATACATTATGCTCATTGAATTATGAAAGCTTTCTTACTTTAATAACTACAATAATAAAAAGTCAATTTAAAGGGTTTTCAAACAAAAGACTTCCCGCCACATTTATTTTGTAAACTACATCCATTATGAGATAGAAATGTTCATAATGAATGTAAGGCAAACCAAACCAAATAATCGTCATATCACTCTTTATTTCGTAAATTTAAGCTATAGCAGTCGTCCTGTTCAAAATGACAACTTGCATTATTTTGATATGTTCAAGAAAAAAATTCTACATAAAAATGTATGAGAGGTTTATGTGAGAGTTTTATATATTTGTACCAGCTGGACTCGATGTTAAATCAAATCAGCTTCATTAATAAAGAACATACAACACAACCAGTTGACTCAGGCTTTATATTAATTAGGTCTAAGTTTAATATCAGTCAACTTATAGAAGTGTTTTATTAGATAAATAAACAAATTAATACTATCCAGGCTCCATAATTGATAGGGCTGGAAAAAGAAGAAAAAAATTCTGATTTAAAATAAAATTGTGGTCTGAAATAAAAACTGTTGTCTTCATAATACAAAATGTTTTATTATTCACAGTTCTTATGCTTTTTTCTAATTCTTTTGGTATTTTTCTTGTCAGAAACTTTTTGTCAGAAGCTTGAAGAGCAAAGTAACTTGATGAAATTGACTGACTACCAATCAAAAATGGTCATCAGAAATAACATTTGAATCAAATATTTTAACTTGTGTTTTATTTTTAAAAAATCATTGAATAATAGAAAATAAAAATTATTATGATAAATGTAAGACATCAAATATTATGGAATTTTTTTTTTCTTTTTCTTATTTTTTTTAATCTTCGCTCTAACTTTATGAGTGTCCCACAGCGCCCCCTAGTGTTCCCCCATGGGGCCGCGGCCCTCACTTTGAAAAACACTGGTTTAGATTGTAGTTTATTGTATGATAATGTGGCCCGCCTTTGTTTCTGAATCATTTAATTATAGGTCTAAATTGATTTTTGATTTGGTAAGAAGGACTTTGAGTGAGATTTATATTAAGACTGATTGATGAGTGATCAGGAAATCACTCAAGAACAGGATTGAAATCTCAAGAAGGCAATTATAAATGCAATGAAATTATAATTTTATACACATCAATAGGGCCGATCTGTATTAAATGGCTATTTTTCGATCTAACTGAAATTGAAAACATACTTTAAGCCATGTTTAATTTTAACAATGTGATTTAATCGGGGTTAAACAAAAAAGAGTTAAGTTTATGCAACATGACATACATTTGATGGAACAATAGATATAAATGTAAGTCCGATTTTCTTGAATTATTTGTACCACTTGAGCAATTTGTTGAATAAATATTTTGAATGTAGATTTGATGTGGTTTTGTCCAATCACGGTGTGGAGAAGCGACGCTCGCGCATGCTGACGCCTGTCCCATTAACTTCAGGTGTCCTGCGATCAGTCAGGCTCTGCAGGAACAGCAGCAGCTGCAGCGTCCAGCGCGCTGAGCTCCACTCCTCAGTCCTGCTGCAGCTTTTTCTCTGCAGGCTACAAGTCCAGCAAGATTTTTTTTTCTTTTGAAAAGAGAGAAGAAAAAAAACCTCACAGAAAACAAAACAAAATTTGTTTTCTCCTGTGCTTCAGCGCTGCAATGAAGGAATTTACGGATTTGTCCCGAAGACTTGCAGATCCCAGAATATGAGGTGTTGGCTGACTTTCTGCGTCGACTGAAACTCAGGGGAAATCGGATTCTCGTCCAAGGAGAAGGAAGAAACATTTTTACATTAAAAAAAATTATAAATCTGAACTTAGAAAAATGGATAATACTCCGACTAATTCAGAGAAATCCCATCTGATAGACGAGAAGAGCGCGAAGATGTATTCCTTAAAATTACAAAGGTGAGACAATAACTGAATATCCACAGAATAATTTCTAATTTTACACGCATTTTATTGAAAAATATTTGCTTAAAATGTGAGACATGGTGAATGAGTTATTTGACATTAAATAACTCATTTGACATTAAATTTCCGGACCACGCGCGTGGTCCGGAAATGTCCCGCAGCCTGGGCGGAACGTGCGGTGCGCAGTTTGTTACTGTGCTGCATGTTCAGCATGGCTGACGCGGGCTGTTTTATGTGAATGAGCAAATTCATTTCCATGCTCGAGTTGTTTCTGGACAGCCTGTGACAAATGGCCCCGGGGGCCAGTTCACTGAGCAGTGGGCTAAAAACTCATCATCTGTCGTTAGAGAGGGCGCGCGCTGCATGCGGCGGATCCGTGCACGTCCAGACCGCGTGTCAGGCAAACTGCAGGAGGGGGTTGCATGAAGCAAAGCCACACTTTGCTTAAGATGAAAAGATGCAAAGAAATGAAGAGGCGGGAGAAATTAAATTAGTTGATTTTGAAGATGAGAAGCGTCAGATTTGTTCTGCGCAAAATGAAAGTAAGGCCTAAAATTTTAAACATAACTGGGGAATATTCTGGAGATTTTAATTTAAATATGTTTATCTTTGAATGTTAAACACAAAATTCGATCAATTCTCCTTACAGGCCTCATCTTGAGTCCGTTTCCATCATCTGATCAATAAATGTTTTATTTCGTTGGAAGTAAATCCTGCCAAGTTATTTCATGTTGTGATTAACTTTTTTATCCTAAGAAAAATAATAATACAAGGAGACCCTTCAAGCACTGAGGCCCCCAAAAGAGGAATCAACTCTTGTTTGTCGACATCAAGCGGAGGTGCAGAGAGGTGGACAGTTGAGCATATGGCGCCGCGTTTGGAATTTCACGCACCATTTGCGCCATTCCTGCGCGCTTGCATGCGCCTTTACTGAGTCATCGCTTGTAGTTTTTGTTTAGTTTGGTGAAAAAGGTTCATGGGGCGACTAAAATACACACTTCAATAATTCAAATATTTGCCTTTTATTGGTAGTGATTCTTAGATTTAAAAAATACATTTAGATGTGGAAATGCGTATAAGTTGTCCTATTTCGAAAACAAACAATATTTGAGTCGGAATTCTGCTCATGATATTAAGAAAATGCTGGAAATATCAGAAAATAAGGACAAAAATTATAAAAGAACATTTTGATCCAGTCAGTGTGCTTACATCAAGGCCCAGTTTGCAGAACAGGAAACCATTATAATTTTTAGGTGGAAACGTTGCATCGTTTTAAGATTATGGCCACAATATGGAATCAGAGATGTGAACAACCTTCAAGGTTTTATCAGGGGCGCTGCTGGAGAGGTTTTTAAAGGGCCAGAGGGGCACTAACAACTTTAAGGTGGCACAACTAAACCAAAAGCCAGAGTTTTATTAGAAATATTATTATAGTGGGAGGATCAAATTTACGTCTGATTAAAATACATATTTGAACCAGAAACAGCTGAGATTATGAGTTAGCACATCCTATTTTAGCCCCTGCGAATTGTTTTCAAAATGATTCAGATAAATAAATGGATAGATTTTTTTTCTCCAACAAATCACTTATATTTATGAAAACATATTGCGAACTGGCTCATTTTTTGCTAAAATATTTAGCTTTCTGATTGTGCTCATTTAGATCAACCAATGGTAAATGGCAGACATTGTTTTGCCACTGAAGAAAAAAGGAACATATTGACTTTTTTCTTAATACAAGATATGTTACAGTACAAATCTTTTGAGAATTGGGAGTTTATTTAGCATAAGTAGGTCTGACCCCTTACTTTGTCTGACTAGTCGTCCAAAACCCCAAAATATGTAGTTTATAGTTATAATTATGTAAGAAAGACAGAAAAACTTTGTGTTTTGTAAATAAGTCTAACAGGAAAAAATGTTTTCTAATTAACACCATCTGTAAATTTTCTGGGCCTTCTGTAAATGAAATTGTAATGAATATGAAACTAAGAGAATTGCAGATTGTTGTTGTTATTGTAGACTCTATTTTGTCCATGTAAATTAATTCCTTAACATGAACTGTAAAAGAAACCAAAGTAAAAGAACCGATGTTTATGAGAAGGTTCAGTTTTTAACAACCAGCAACCAAAAATAAACCAGGGTTTGTGTTTGTAGCATTTGTGTTGTTAAATATGTATTTTTTGGTTTGCATTTTGCCTTTTATGTGACTTTGTGTTAATTTTGGAGCAGAACTGATTGTCAAAACCCAATAATGGTTCCATGATGCACTTCACTTCACAGAAAGTCTAGAGAAGTGTTAATAATGCAGACTGGAGCAAAGCAAAATGTAGCAGCTCAAAATGTTTGTGTCTTTTCTGAGGTTTAAATGCACAAAGTTAAAACCTACAAAAACCAAAACCAACCCTAGAAACTAAAACATCTTAAGTTACAACCTTTCAAGCATCAAATGTGAATTCAATGAGGTACAATCAAGATTCTCATATCTAATTACAGCTGCTGTTTAAACTTTAACTAAACATTATTTGTGTTTTCTAAATAAACAAAATGCTTATTAAAGTTTTTATCTTAGCATCCATCCGATACTGATACCAACTTGGTATCAATATTATTGATAATTTGGATTGATCTGCCCACTTTCTAGTAATATCTATTCATTGCAATCCAATCCCAACTCAAGTCAACTAATTTAAATTTGTAATTTGACTTAATTCAAAAGGTTTTTAACCTGTGAGTAAAGCTACAAATTAATGTTCAATTTGTTGTGTTTTAAAGAAAGTTTTTGATACCAATATTTATAGTGAAACTGGCCATTGCACAAGACCAATGCTGATCATATATACTGTTTATCTTTTGGTTACTGTTTATTTCTCTAATCTCCAAATGATTTGAGACACAAATTAACAATATTTGAGATTTAAAACACTTCGGTTTACCTAAATGTGGCTCTGGAAAGACATAGAACCATTGAACTATTGAACAGGCTTTTCCCACTCTGCTTCTTGGATGTTAATAACGTGATGCTTGATGAATTCCCTCTGAGGTTCTGACCACTCTGCAGATGCCTGCAGGCTTTGCCAGAGCTGCCTCACTGCAGCTGCAAAATACCAAAGTACAAGTTATGCAACTACACAACAGAAGACATGTAAAGTTATATACATTTCAATAAAAAAGAATTTACCCTCCTTTGTTTCTGACCAAATATATCAGATCATCAAGCAGAATTTAAAATAAGACAAATAGTCAAAATAGCAAATGCAATAGTAGCAAATACAAAAAGCCGTTTTCAAGTTATGATTTAATTTATTGACGTGAAAAAACTATCCACAGCAATTAAACCTTTCTTAAATTAAGTTTCCTCTGGTATTTTAAATTAGCCTCTTTGACTTTGAGGTTGGAGGGCCTCCATGCCATTCCCCTAATCTTTAGCTACAAGTCATGCTTTTCTATTCACTTAAACTCAGGACTCTGGTTGGACTGCTCAAAAATATTAACATTACTTCCAGAAGCATGTTGTAAAATTAAAATATTAATTTAAACCAGAATCTGCCAGGAGTATAAATAACCATAAAAGATTCTGTCTCTTTAAATAAAACAATAACTGTGTAGGAAGATAAGCATGCTAATTAGATCACATTTTTCTCAAAACAGATTTGCAAAACAGAGTGCTATGTGCTTAAAAAAATCCTCCATATGTAAAAAATAATTCAAATAAATCCAACATCCTGTCAAGTGGAGCTCAGTGTGTGTTTATGGAGTGTGTGTTTTCTTGTCCCGTGGGTGTAATTGAACAGAATCTGTTTTCTGCTTGACTAGTTCTTTTCATTCAAGACATCCCCTGATAGAAGTGTGTGTGTGTGATAAAGGGAAATCGTGCAAAGCTTGCACTGATAACGTGGAGTGTGTGAATAAAAGTGTGTGTGTGTGGTTATCTCAAGTCAGGCCAAATTAGTTTTTTTCCACCTCATTAGCGACATCATTGCACCCCCATCACTGCACTTGGTAGGACCAGCAACCAGATATATATGTATATATGTATATATATGTATATATATGTATATATATATACACACACGAAGCAAGAATTCTGGGATTAAACCTCTTCCTTACAAAAGAGGTTAATCTCAGAATTCTTGCTTTTTTCACAAAAATTTTACTTGTTTTGTCATAATTCGGATTTTAATCTGAGCTGAATGCAGTTGATTGCATTAGATTTTATTTAGAAGTATCAATGCAAGAGGGTGACACGTAAGCCACACTTTTCAGATATTTGTTTGTAATGAAGCTTAATTTTTTTTAGTAATAAACTTTGCAACATAGTAAAATCTGACAAAGTTTAATCAGTATAACTAACAATATAAAGCAGCAAAACCACAAGATGATGAAACATAAAACTTCAAATTGTTCAAAATGTGTCATTCAGAAGATGGGAAGAAACTAACTGGAATAAATTTGAATTCATTTGAATGTTTGGTGAAACTCTTAGATTTTCTGGCTGCAGATTTTTTTCCGTTGGTCTTAAATGTATTTCCAGCTTGGTAATATTAATTTCTTGAGTGTGTGTGTTAATTTTATTCAGAAAAACAAACTCTGTGAGCGTTTGCTATTATTCAAGGCCAACATCAGTCGATTTGACCCGTTTCGTCCCTGAATAACTACACTCACCATTCATCCATCTGAGTAAATATTGATTGCAGAAGATTCTGTCAGGTTTCCAGTTTGAAATCCATTGTAGCTCTTCTAAATGATACTCCTGTTTGCTGCAACATTTACTCAAGAAAATCAATGGTGTCGACGCCTAACACACTGTAGATTTGCTGCCATTACAAGACAAACACATTATAACCCAAGTTGGTTCACGTTCACTGTGATTCCAAACCTTTTCTAAAAACAAAAACATATAGACAAACATCTTTGACTCTGTTTCTGTATCCTTTCAGCTCCTTTGCCGACTCCAAAGAGCACTACCAAGACTTCCCTTTAAAAAATGGAGGAATGTCCGGTGCTATGGAGCCGAAGCGGCACGTTGGTGCACACTGCCATTTTCCCAAAACTCTGGTTGGTGAGGAAAGCGGCGACAAGCTGCTGGCCAAGAAGAAACTCTACATCGCTTCTGCAGTCTGCCTCGTCTTCATGATCGGAGAGGTCATCGGTAAAAATTTACAACTCCAGAAACTACACTGAAAGATTTTGATGAAAATGTAGCAATTTGGGTGTCCAAATAATCATGAAACATATTTTTAGAGAAGTCAATTCTTGGTGAAAATTAAATAATTTCGGTGTCCAAATAATCATGTATATAACTTTTAAGACCTCCATCCATCCATCCATCCATCCATCCATCCATCCATCCATCCATCCATCCATCCATCCATCCATCCATCCATCCATTTTCTTTACACCCTGGTCCCTAGTGGGGTCAGGAGGTGCTGGTGCCTCTCCAGCTACGTTCCGGGCGAGAGGCGGGGTCACCTGGTCAGGTCACCTGGTCAGGTCACCTGGTCAGGTCACCTGGACAGGTCGCCAGTCTGTCGCAGGGCAACACAGAAACAAACAGGACAAACAACCACACACACATTCACACCTAGGGACAATTTAGAAAGACCAATTTACCTAACAGTCATGTTTTTGGACTGTGGGAGGAAGCCGGAGTACCCGGAGAAAACCCACGCATGCAAACTCCGTGCAGAAAGACCCTGGGCCGGGAATCAAACCCAAGACTTTCTTGCTGCAAGGCAACAGTGCTACCAACTGCGCCACTGTGCAGCCCGCTTTTAAGACCTTATTTTGTTTTTAAGACATATTTATCCAAAAACACACCTTTTTATAGGTTTACTTTAATTTATTTTGTTTTCTTTTTAGTAAAAATAAACCAGACTTTACTTCTTTACTAGCTCACAAATAGTGGAGGTACTTCTCCAATAGAAACACAGCAGAAGAAAATCTTCTTTCCCTGGAAGCTTGATTGGTCCTGACAGCTCTCCCAGTGGAAACCCAGTGCAGTAATAGCTTCTGGAGTCCAGAAACACTTTGCTGTTTCACTATCTTGGTTTAGATCTTTGTAATCTAACAAAAAGAACTTGTCCTGACAGACAGGTAATTGGTTGAGCTTCACTGGTTTCCTGGTTTTGCTCCATCTGAAATTTGATTAGACCTGGTGTTGTTTCAATTACAGCTGGCTGCGGTTATTTTTGTTTGTTTCTATGTGTGTTAGTGTTGCACAACCAAACAGAATAAAGTGTCATTGATATGACTGGAAATAGCACTTTCTCTGTAAAATAAGATACAAAATGTTTTCACAGATGCATCAAATTCATGCCATAATTTGGCTGCACACCAGGTTCCACTTAAACCTGGGAGTACAAGTCTGGTTTACAAAAGGAACAATCTTTATTTTGTGCACAAACTGTTCAGTGCTTTAGATTCTGTGTAAACACACACATTTTAATAATATGAACTAAATGTATGCACATATTGTGTGACAAAATGAGAAAAATACATATTTTAAAGGTGATGCAGCATGTGCAAAACTGTAAAAAGTTAACTTTGTTGTTAAGCGTTTAAATTGGCTGACATTCCTTTGCTGACTGGTGAAACATTCAAAATGACTTGCAATAAAAGAGTAAAACCTGAGGCGACATCCTAACTATGAAGCTCTTAAACTGCATGTTTAATCACCAAAAACAGCCGTTGTTTAAAGTTGAGTTTATTACTCAGAGGCTTCTGTCAAGCATCTACAGGCTGAGCTTGTTTCAAACAGGAGGCTACCTGGCTCACAGCCTGGCCATCATGACCGACGCGGCCCACCTCCTCACAGACTTTGGGAGCATGATGGTGAGTCTGTTCTCCCTGTGGATCTCCTCCAGATCGCCCACCAAAACCATGACCTTTGGCTGGCACAGATCAGGTCAGAAAAATCTTTAATAGCTATTTTAAAAAAACATTTTCATTGGAGATGGAGATGATGATGATGACTTTGACACACAGTAGGTGATAAGAATAAAGAATGGAAGCAACCGTAGGATTAAGTGCTGCTTTAGATATTAATGTAAAAATAAATACAGTTGATATTCTTGAACTTTGAAAGAGGACGTACTTTGTACATTTTGCACATTTTTGTACTTCAATTTGTGTCTCTACCGCTTCTAAAAACTTCTTTTTGGCAATAACTTAATATTTTTAGTGTCTGGAAAATTAGGTATTTCCGGAACTACCTGTCACCTGGCAACCAAAGCAGAACTCTGCCCGTTACCTAGCAACCAAGGCAGAACACCTGCATGTTTGGTGCCTCTGAATTTTCTGTACAATGGAAGCTGTAAAAGACAATTGTTTTGTTGTTGACTTTCCAAAAGGAAATAATTTGCTGCCTTCTTGTTGGTTGTGCAGGAGGCTCCTTTTCTGCTTTTCAAAGATGTACGGTTTTATAATTGCGCATCTGTTTGCAGCCATTGTAAACGTGCTGAGTTCCTGTTGAAGGAAGCATAACAGGTCACATTTAAATTAATTTACAGGATATTCCAGCTTTTACATCTGAGGCAGAACCTGGCTGATCTGTAAAGTTTTGGGTTTTTGTGCAGTGAAGTGATCGGTTCCTGGTTCTGCTCTCCTCACAGAAATCCTGGGAGCGTTAGTCTCCGTCATGTCCATCTGGATCGTCACAGGAGCTCTCGTCTACTTAGCCATCGAAAGGATTGTACGCAACGACTACGAGATCGAGGGCCATGTAATGCTGGTCACTTCTGGATTCGCCGTCATTGTAAATATTATGTAAGTACTTGGCTGTTTAATGGCTTTATGCCAAATATATTTACATTTTTTTTAAAACGTCACAAAATTCAGTTTTTTGTCTGTCTGCAGCCAATTGACTAATAGAAAGTAATTGTACATTTTTGTTTAATTTATTGTTTATTTAAATAATAATTTATACAATTTCAACAAAACAGACCATCTTCAGGACATTTTAATATAAACAAAATCTCCTAAAAATAACATCAAATCCAAACCATTTCTTATTTTTTTTATTATATTTTAACTTAATTTGGAAGATCACTGTATTTTTACAATAAACCCATCCAGTTTGTAGAGTCAGCATTTTAAATGGTTTATAACTTTCACTAACATGCATTTTTCAAGACAGATATTCAAATTTTGATGGAAGATGAAACTGTGTTAGAGTATTACATTCCACTTCTATATATCAGCATGATGGTTATTTATCAGAATGTCTACAGAACTATAATACTCCAATAAGGATTTTTATTTTTTTCAAAAAAGTTACCAAAGTAAATTCAATTAAGTAAATGTAACTAGTTACAACCCAACTGTGGGACTAAATAGCGTTTTGTTCACCACATCTCTTCACTGCCAGAGTAATAAATAAACTGAATCACAGCTGAATTAGAAATGATTTTTCTGTGGTTCTGCAGCATGGCCTACATCCTTCACCACTCCACCACCCTCCACCCTCATGGCAGAGGTTATCAGCAGATTGACGAGGACGGTCAGAGCCCCATCAGTCATGGCCACTCACACGCGCTCCTCGGTAGCCATGGCAACACGAGCGTCCGTGCCGCGTTCATCCACGTGCTTGGCGACCTGCTGCAGAGCATCGGCGTCACGGTGGCAGCGACCATCATCTACTTTCGGGTCAGATATAGATTCTTGTTAGGGTGAGACTGAAACGTCAGTTTGAGCCTTTCGGCTCTTTAAAACATTCCAGTGTAATTTAAACTAAAATTTCATGCATTAAAAGTTAATATTGTGCAAAAGATGTGTAGTATTGCGACAAATTAGATGTTATGTGCCAAGAAAACAGCACAGAAAATCTTCAGAGCGTTTGTTTTTCTTTTCTTGCCTTCAGCGTGTTAATATCCAACGTCAGCAGGAAACGCCATCTGATGTGTTTTTCCTTTTTCTTGTTGTTCTCTCAGCCGGAATATAAAGTTGCAGATCCCATCTGTACATTCCTGTTCTCTATCTTCGTCCTTTTCACCACCCTCACCATCCTCAGAGATGTCTTCAGGATACTCATGGAAGGTAGAGGAACATGTTAGGAGACATTAGGAGACTAGACCGTCTGACTGAGTAGAGCCTTTAAAAATCCTAAGGTGTATTTTCTTATGCA
This sequence comes from Alfaro cultratus, assembly GCA_903066825.1. Taxonomy (NCBI): domain Eukaryota; kingdom Metazoa; phylum Chordata; class Actinopteri; order Cyprinodontiformes; family Poeciliidae; genus Alfaro; species Alfaro cultratus. The sequence goes on from CAEFZX010027082.1 coordinate 82,978, forward strand.
ACTAAAAGCGATAAATTAAGACAAAGCAAAAGGTTAACAAAAAAGAAAAAGCAATTTTTTAAGACTTATTAATTGGACAATCTTTCAACTTTGGCAACTTATGTACAAAATTTTCTACTCAACTGAGAAAATCTTGTTCCTGTGTTTGTATTTCTGGTAATTCTAGTCTTTTAAGTTTGATTTCTGTCTATCTGTCTGTTCTTTATCAGTAGTCTCTTCCTGAGTTCTATTAATTAAAATCTATTTTAATTAAGCACATTCTATCCTTTTTTCTGCGTTTGCGTCCTCAGTAATGACATTATAAAACAATATTAAAGAAACTAAGAGCGAAGCAGCATCAACCAGTTAGTGCTGCACGTTTATGTAGGACAAAGCCACAGCAGATGGTCATATCCTGAGGAAGCAGTTAGACTGAAAATGTCTTCACACGTCGCTAAACCTTAAGATAAATAATCTAAAAGTTGATACTTCAACAAGAACATGCTGATGGTGCTGCAGTCAAAGGCAACAATAAAAAAAGCAAACCTTGTGCACCGATGGTGAACTGTAGTCTGGTCTATGCAGTGAGGGCCCTGAATCGCAGTAATTAGGAGTCTGCTGTTTTTCAGGATCGCCTAAAGGAATCGAGTTCAACTCTGTGAAGGAAGTGCTGCTGACTGTGAAAGCTGTGAAGTCTGTTCACTCTTTACACCTGTGGGCCCTGACTCTGGGACAGTCGCTGGTTTCTGTTCATCTGGCAACAGGTAGCAGAACAAACGTGGAAACTGAAAGGAGAGAAATACAAATTTAAAGGGTTGGGAATATTGGGATTCATCAAAAACATGTATTATTGTTGTTAACACACTTCTGACACAAAATATATACACATCATTGAGAGACACGTACAACGGCGAACAAGGGCCACTGTAAATAGACAAAAGGTAAACATTTCTGTCAAAATAATCAAAAATTTCTGATATTAATCTAAAAAATTGTCTAGACAAAATAAGAAAATATCTGCGCTTCAAAAGCTGGAAAAATCTGAAACTTTGAGATTAATCTCAGAAATAATTCCTTAAAATTAAATAATATTATCTTTTTACACTAATCAGTTCCTCCAGAATAATATGATTGCTTTTGTGATTTTTTGCAGTGAAAATCACAAATTTTGAGGATAATTTAGAAATATTTGCAAAAACTTTTGTACTTATTTGCCTATTAATTTGACATTTTGTTACGACAGCATATTGCATAAAATGGGAGGAGTAAATTTCCACTGAAAACTCACAAACTTTTATATTAATTTCAGAAAATGTTCTAGAAAAAACAAAGAGTTTCAAAAGTCAGAATGTTTTGACTTTTGGAAATCTTTTGACTTTTGAAACACAGAAATTTCTTTGCATTTTCTAGAAAAGTTCTGAGATGAATTTCAGATCTTTTTTCTGGTGGAAATGTTCTCCTTTATTTCTGTCTACAATGTACCTAATACTCTGTCATAGACACAAGTAAAATATTCTCCCTGCTTCTGTTTCTCCGTCAGAGGAAGGCGCAGACACTCAGTCGGTGCTTCAGGAGGCCACAGAGCTGCTCTGCAACAAGTTTGGTTTCCAGAACATCACCGTCCAGGTGGAGCTTTACTCTGAAGAGATGAGCCACTGCTCCCACTGCCAGGACCCCAGGGACTGACATCCAGACCCGGATCAACTGGACCCAAACGGACTTGGAACGACTCAAAGACACACTCACAACATTTTCCACAGGTCGGGCTTCACTGCTGACAGTTGTGCCACATTCATCATGCAGCTTCCTGGTGAAGGAGTTGAATCGGGTTTTTTGGCAGATGAATGTGTTGGATAGAAAGTTACAAGAATTTAGACAGCAAACTCATCCATGTGTTTGTAAAAGCATGCAGATGATGGCTTTGGCGCTCCATGGTAACGTTTATAGCTTCACAAAAGGTGTGATGCATTTGCTTTTCACCTCATTAAAAAACAACTTCACAAACAGACAGTGGTGGGCACAGCTAACTAAAAATGCGCTAACCCTAAAGCACTGGTTCAGCTACCGAAACATTGTTTAGCAGGAAGCTAATGAGAAAGCGCTAAACTTAACTGCTGCGTAAACAGTTTTCACTCACTAACTAAACTAACCTAAAACTTCAACACATGTCAAACATTATTCAACTGAAAGTTTACGAAACAGCCAACTAAATGAGTGTTATCCCAAAAAATTTATTTAGCAGCAACTAAGTGTGCTAAATGTTTTCAAAGTTAGCAAAAATGCTAAAGAGCTAAACAAAAAACTAGTATTAGTGCTTTAGTTAATTAGCGTAAGTGTGCCCACCACTGCAAAACACTAATAATAAAGCATAGAAAGCATGCTAGCTCAAAATAATCATGAGAAAAACCATTAGTAGAAATAAAACAGTGAATAATTTTAACTAGCTGAGCTTTAAAGTAAAGAATCTACAGCTTTTAGTGCATACATCTATAAAAAACCAACAACCTGTTAGTGTAAGCTGAGAAACAGAATGTATTTGATCAAATATAAAAATGTATGTAGTTCTTATGATTGTCACTTTTCCACTGCCAACTCTCCAGACACAATCTTCTCGTCAATGATAATCACTGCCTGATAATATTTATCCACCATAGATTGTTGGATTGGAGGTACCACTGACTGCTTGTTCATTAGTAAAACCTGCTCTCACATTTTGGAGAACACAGTGAAAAATGCCTTCAGGCGGTTTGTACTGATATTTTATTATCTACATACGTAGTTCCAACAGAAGCCATACAAAGTGCTGATTCCAAAGGTTATTTTTTTAATGCAGCGCAAAGTAAAGAAAGAATTAGAAATAGAAAAGTTATTGGCAAAATAAACTGGTAACCAGAAGATGAACCTAAAACGTTATTCATGGCCTGGAGCATCTGATGACACTTTACACATGGATGAATTTGATGTTTGAACACCAAGAGTCATAATGTCATCATGTCTGTTTTTGCCTGCTTTCTGCTGCAGATTGGACAAAATTTTCAAAGTCAAAAATCAATTTCAAAGCTCATAAGTGTTTATTTACATTTGGCATTCTAATGGCAGTGACCAAAAATGCTTCCAAAGTTTCTGTTAATGAGGAAGAAAAGCTTAAATCTGCTTGTTGCATACATGTGGTTGGTACCATATAAATACAGATACCTTCCTGAGATCAATCACTGTGAATACTATCTATTTGAAGAAACTTTGCATATATGCACAGCTGGTACCATAGAACCAGTCCTTGGTTCTCAGTTTTTGCTAAGAGCATAGTTTTTTGGGCAATCATCACACAGAACGTGTGTAAAAAAAATTAAATGTAAAGATTTTTATATAAACTATGCATTAAAGGTTCTGGGTGATGATCCCTACTCTAAATCCCTCTCTATGTTCCTAAATGTCTTTTTTGTCTAATATTTCTCTTAAATAACATTTGAAAATGCTAGACTTCAGATGTTACTTCTTAACATCTAAAACAAAGCATTTCAGGAGAGATTATAAGCTAATTTAGGTTGTTTTAGTGGCAATTTGTAATCAATTTAGTTCAAATTTGACAATTAAGTTACAGCAATGAAAAGTTTAAAATAAGCCTGATATTTACTAATACTGTGGAGTTCATTGAAATATAAAGGGAAAGGAGTGAAAACTGAAGAAGAATCCATTGGAGATAGAAAAAAAATGGATTCTGTCAAAAATCTCCTAAAGGTTATGATTAAACTCAGATTTGCTGAAAAAAATCTGAAATTTTGAGATTAAGCTCAGAGATTTTCTAGAAAAACAAGATTTCTGAGTTTGAGAAGTTGAAATTTTTGACTTTTCAAACTTAAATTTCCTTGTTTTTTCTGCAAAAAAAATTGAGATTAATCTGATTTATGATTTTCTTCTTGCAAATGTTAAATTTTTCAAACTGTAAAATTCCCTTGTTTTTTTTTTTTTTGTCAAATTTTGGAGGTTTTTTTTGACAGAAACTTACTCCTCCTTTTGTGTTTTTCTGTCCAAATACGCTGTGGTAGCATCCAGTTGGCTACCAGGAGGTCGGAGGGCAGAAATGATTTAGTTCTGCAAACGGACGATTAGTTTCAGCTTCACACCAACATTCATCTCTCGTCGCTGCAGCACTCATCCATCTACAAAATGCTCCTTCATCCTGTCAGCTCACTATGTTTGTCACTTCATATGTAACTAGTTCTGCGAAGGAGGAGCAGAACGGGGAACTCTGAATGCTTTATCTTCCTCCAAGATTCCTGCATTTCATAATCCAAGAAATGATTAATGCAGTGGTTTTGACCTGGAGAGAAAATAATAAAATTGGTACAATTTTCATTGTAGTTGTGACAAAGTTTAAAGAGTTTTGCTAGTTTGTTGTAACACAAAGACACAAAAATAGTCTAAATAGACCCAAAAGTAGGAATGGTGTGAATATCGATAAATTTATCCTGCCGTATAAATCAAACTGCTCGGCAGGACGGTTGCATCAACATTTATAAAACACATTTTGAAGTATTGCATCGGATAAACGTTGATAAAAGCATCAAAACTCAAAGTAGCTTCCGTAATTTTGCAAAATGGTTTTTAACGCTAGCTTGAGGTGGTTTTTAACTTTTCTGAAATGTGTTAAAGAAGAGAAGGAAACTCATTTATCATATCGGTGTTGATGTAGCAAAGGCTCCCTCTTACCAGAGGTGTGAAACTTGGAAAAATTTCAAACTCCAAATCTTCATTTCTACATTTTTCAGAGATGTGAGGCCCTTGCTAGTTTGCAAACTCTACATCTTGTTTATTACATGCATAGCATTAAATTTTGCATGGATTGTGTTTGTTTTGCACCAAACCAGAAGGTGGAAACATGTCTAGCTAGCATTTTCTTTTTGTGACATTTAAAATTTTTGCTCCAAATTCACATGAATATTGGATGGAAACAGTTCCCAAGACTCTTTAAACCTCAAGACAATTACAAACCACAAAACATTTATTTTATTAGCTTTAAGTTTGCTCTTACAGAAGCTAACGCACTAATAAAAAAAATTAGTGCGCTAGCATAAGTGTGCCCACCACTGTCAGTTTACCTGCATAATACTGACCTGCACTGAGTAACACTTTCTATTTAAATGTAAGCCATTAGGTGTTGATGTTTCGCACAAGTGTTGAACATTTTGTTGACCTTCATTGCAAACGCTTGCATGGTTGTTCGCTGTTATTGAAGTATAATGAGGTTTTTCTTGTTCAACTGCCAGTCAGAATATTTCGGCACATGTGGAGGATTAACTAAAGAATAAAGTCTTTACAATTCATCGTTTTATCTTCAAAAATAGATGTATATTTGTTTTCTTTTTAAAATTATGGTATATATGTACAAAACAGCTGAGAAGAATTAAAAATGACACTGGATTTTATAAATACCAATGTATGAAAAGTTTTATATCCATGCATAGTGAAGGTTCTGGTGCAGCTTTACTGTCTGAAAAAGTTTCTTATTGAAGAAAAGAAGCACTTTGGGTCTGTTTGCTATGGAAGTTTACTGTCTGTTTTTGTGCTGTTGCTGTTTGTGGCGACGATGCTCCGCCTGCGTGTTGTAAATATGTCAAAAACGTATTTTCAGTGTATAATTTTGTGCATACATGTGTAAATAATTTTCTGTTCCTTGTACAATCGGCCTTCATGAAATCTGGCGAAATGGCATAAAACATGTCATAACTGTGAAGTTTGCTGTTTCATTTTTATGTGCAGACAAAGTTTTGTAAAGTGGAATAAAACAGTGGATATGATGAACGGAAGCCGCTTTGTTTCTGTTTTGAGATTAAACCTGCTGTTTTTGTGAGAAGAAAATAAATGTTTTTAGTCAGTAGTATATAAAAAAAGCTTTATTATAAGCAGCATTTCAAAAATACCAGTAGAAAAAGAATTGATGAACAGCTTTACATATTTATAATTATAAATTAACATTAAAATATATCTGTAAAAAACAAACACAGCCTGAGCTTTTGGCTCAAGATAAAATTACCTGAAAGTGAAAACCTACTTTCATGTTGATGTTTCTGTACAATTCACAATAACTGGAATATAAAGGTATTCACATATCTCATAATAACACCCCAGAGGAAAAACAATAATCCAAAATAAAATACACGTTTTTGCTAAAAACAAACAAAAAAAAGTGGGCAAAAGGCACTTAGCTGCAGGCTGGCAATGTTTTAATAACGAAACCGATTGAAACCGTCGCCTGAATGACTGTCAACACCAGGAGCACAAAAACATTTCATTGATGATGTGACAGGACAACAAACTGATTGTTTTTTGAGTTTAGAGTTATGATTTCTGCTGTTTGTCTGAAGAGTCAGTTTAAAATAAACACCGAAAAATGTTTAAAATTCTTTGATTTCAGCCATGACTTTTAAATTCTGTACTTCCGTTCATCTGCTTTCTTTGGGAGAGGATTAATGCAGCTGAAAATTTGTACTTTTTTCTCAGAATTTCAGAATTCCGACTTTAATCTTCTGAGATGTTTCAAAAAGTCAGAATTCTAAGAAAAAAGTAAAAATTCTGAGAAACAGACAGAATTCTGAGAAAAGTCAAAATTCAGAATTCAGAAAAAAAAACCCAACCTAAATTCTGAGATACAAGTCAGGTGTTTCATTTCTTCTTCTGTGTCTCTAATCCTCCTCCGTTGTTTTTGTAGTCATGTATTTATGTAGCTCGGGACATTTTTTGCAAACTGATTCATAACATTCACACATGCATTTAAAACCAGAACAGATTTATTTGAGGTTTTGGATCCAGGACCGACTGATGTAACGTTTCACCTTGCGGCAGTGCAGTGAGGTAAACTGTGTTGCTCTCGCTGCTCCGCTGCCGTCTGGACGCCGTCGCTGCGGTTCTGGACCGAGTACAGAGCGCTGAACTGGGCCTGATGATTACTGATCATGGTCTTGACTTGTGGGGTGATGAAAGTCCTCGCACAGTGGAGCCTCACCAGGCCCGTCTGACCCGTAGAACCAAACCACACATGGCTGCTCATGTTCGGGTTGAACCGGGCCTGGAGAGGAGAGTGAAGACAACAGCAAATGTTCTTAAAAAGAACCAAAACGGACTGAATCATTTGGTTGAAGACACAAATCTCCATAGTTTCTCAGTAGAATCAAAACATGCTGAGGGGGACAAAATATAGACAAACCACCCAAACCTTAGTAATGTAACAATTTATTCATTATTTCCTTCCATCCATGCTTCCCTGTTTAATTATTTAAGCTTTTGTCATTATTTGTCTGCACTGGAAGCACTTTTTAAAAAAGGCTGATGTCTCAGTGTGAGTTAAATCTTCAACCTGTTTTCAGGCTAAACTTTAATCTTATTTATAGTAAATCCGTCTGATTATCTGAGCTCCTTTAAGTAAAGACATTGTTATTTATGATTCTTCTCTCCTGTGAATGACTCAGCGTTGCTCTAAGGAAGTGAATAAAACACTTCACTTAATCTTCCTATAAATCCTCCCAGTGGTTTTGACTTTTGCTTTCTTTCTTTCACTGCTGACTCATTCTTAACCATTTATTCCCTTCAGATGAACAAAAAGAAACTAGTGAAAGACTGAGGGATTTTTTGACCCATAAAGTGTCTGTCGATCACTTCACCCCGAAGGGCAAAGCCGCTCCCTGGACTCTGCCTCTTAAAATTAAACACATCACATCCTCAAATGGCCGCTCTCCATCTCCCCCTCCTTCCTCCTGCTGGAAGTGACATTTTTCTCATTTTCCACATCATTACATTTGGCCTGACTTTATAGCTGCCCATCAGAGAAGGAGGCAGATCCCACCTTTGATTTCTTTCTCTCTCATTCTGGCACTTATCTGTTCATCTACCCTGTTTTTTCCTCCCTCTATGTGCTGCAGAATGAGTGTGAAGAAACAGATGAAGTGTTGTAAACGCACCTTGTAGAGTGCAGCCAGCGGCATGTCATCCAGGTTCATAACTGCTGTTAGTTCTGTGCTCTGCATGTGTTTCCACAAAGCGTGCTTACCGAGTCCTGTAAGGCATCGCTGGAAGTCAAAGGGACGAATATTAGCACAAATATTCAAATAAAGGGAACAATAAACTGCTTCACTTCAACAATACGAGTTTCTAAACTCTTTTCAGACGGTTTGCATGAAAAATGAATGAATCTCTCCTGGCTCAGTTCTCCTGCAGTTAGCTTGGGCTAACTAAGCTAACAACCAGGCTATTGATGTCACTGCAAAATCACAAAATCTTACAAAGTATTTTAGATCTATTATCTACTACAAATATCTTCGTACACTAATTTTCAAGTTACAGGAGCTTGTTTTAAGTCAGTAATTCCTTAATATTGAATAAAAAGTTCTAATTCCACTGGCAGATTATTTAACTTATAACAAAATATTTTCCCAAATTATAAGTGAAATGACCTGCAGGTGGAACTAGTGTTTTTCCACCCAATATTAAGGAATTATTGAATTAAAACAAACTCCCATATTTTGATGAAAAGTTACTTGTCAATTAGTTTTGTTTTATTTCAAGTGTACTAAGATATTTTCACTAGAAACTAGACCAAAAATACTTGATAAGACTTAGTGTTTTTTTTTATTTTTAGAGAAAGAAAATTCTCCAAAATTCTTTTGGAGAATTTGTTTTCTCTAAATTACTCACTTTGTTGTTTTTCTTTCAATGCTGAAGAGGCTTTAATCAATAAACATTACTATTGTGATAAAAAGACCAACCTACCATGTCCAAGTCTTTAAAGTGCAGGTAATATTTCTTAACCGCCTGTTTGTACGTCTGAAACTGCTGGTGAAGACTAGAAGCTCCTCCAACTCTTCCTCCCTCGTCTTCACCGTTTATTGGTTTTTCTGTCTCTCCTGCTTCTTGTCCTTCCTCTTCCACACCTTTATTTTGTCCTCCTTTTCCTTCATAAGGCTCCATAGATGTGACATAGGCAGGCTGAGGGAGAACAATTAATAAAACAGACTTTCTACAACTTTAGAACTGAAAAATCAATCAAAACATTTCTAGAACTTACAAAACGTCTCAAGGATGTTTTCTTGACAGTGCAGTTGGGCAGCGGTAAGATGGAGAGAATCAGATCGCCGAGCGTATCTGATGACATCACCGTGTGCAGCCAATCAGAGTAAGACAAGGACTGCGGCGACACAAACAGACCAATCCACAGTCATGAAGATCAGATTTAAATGGAAGAAATAAAATATCCTGAACTGAACAGTTCTGAACTGACAGATATGCTTAGTTTTTAGAAAATAAATAAAAAATTGTCAAACAAATGTCACCGGGCTCTTTACTATGCAAAGCATTCTGGGTAGATGACACATGTTAGATGCTAAGGCGCTAGCTTCATCCAACCAGAACAGCAATTCATTTGGAATAAAGTTCAGCTCCTTTAATTTGATCCGAAATGTGAAGAAATACAGTTCAATGCAGAAAAAACTGGGAAAATGAAGGAGCTCCAATTTCTAACTCAACCTGTTTACTGTTAGCATGAAAACATTTTATCAGATATATTAGAATGATGATTTACAAAGACTAAAGATGGGTTTTTATGTAAAATTTACTTTTTGAGCTTTACATCCAGGTGCTTTGTCTTCCTATTTGTTTTGATTTTGTGTTAGCTCATGCTAACAGCATTAGCTCTTGCTAATATAGTAAACAGTATGTCACAAAACGATACGTTTGTTTGTTTCAACAGATATTTTATGTATGTCGGCTCATGAGAACATTTGGGCCTCAATCCAGACGTTTTGTGGGCTTCTTGTGTTGTTTATACTCTTAAATTCACAAACAAATGGTGAGGCAAAAAATACAGTAAATATGAGTTTTCATGAATCACAAACAACAACTTTGAGGTTAATAGGAAGATTATTTAGGTCAACATGTTGAACTAGTCATGGTTCCCTTTAAGAACAGTCAATAAAATGGGAAAAGTAGAAGCTGTTGGCAGAAACACTGAGCCAATTTCCCATTTTAGGGGATTTCTTTTAAAGTCTAAAAAACATTTTTTTCTCAGCCAAACTAAACTGGGCATGATGTGGGTTAAATTTTGTCTTAACTCACGTTTTAGATCATAAACTTTAAGATATATATTTTTTTATTTTTCCCCACCAGGGGGCTTTTTGTGGGCTCTACTGTCCCTTATTTTGATAGTAGGCTGACAGGAATGGGGTAATGAGAGGGGGGAAGACAAGCGGTAAATGTCAACGGGTCCGGGAGTTGAACCCGCGACGGCCGCGTTGAGGACTCAAGTGTGGGTCACGCTAACCCCTACGCCACCAAGGCACGCCAACTTTAAGATATTTAGATTTTTATCCTCCCTGCATAAATGGTAAATGGACTGAACTTATATAGCGCTTTTCCAGTCATTTTGACCACCCAAAGCGCTTTACACTAGAATCACATTCACCCATTCGCACTCACAAACACACACACATTCATACACCGATCGGTAGGCAATTTGGGGTTAAGCGCCTTGCCCAGAGGCACATCGACATGTGGCAGGAGGAAGCTGGAATCGAACCTACAACCTTCCGATTGCAAGACGACTACTCTACCACACAGCCACAGTCGCCCCCAATGTGACTCCTTCCTCAGTTTTCTCTAGAAAACAACAGATTTCTATCTCATTTTAAAAGTCTGAAGTTTTTCTTTGCTCTAAAACCCAAAAATAAAGATAAAATTAACATTTTATAACATCCATAATAGAAAACCTCCACAATTTTGTACAGGAAATGTTGTAAAGTTATTTTTTTCCACATGGCTAGTATGTTTCATGGCTCCAGACAGATTTTATTAAAAAAAAAAAAAAAGAAAAAATGAATGGACTAAGTATCTGACACAACTGCTGCTCATATTTTTCTCTTCTGATGCAAATTGTCTTTGCAGGAAGGCTTCACTCACCCATACAGACGTACTCCGAGGAATTGCAAAGTAGGAGCGCAGGTAGTGATCAATGTAATGAACTCCAAGTGAGCTTCTCCTAACAAAACATCAGCAAAACACGTGAAATCAACCAGGACATTTTGATAAAAGTTCATTCTGATGTATGAAAATTCAGAACAAGCTTATGAAAACACACATTTTCATTTCATTTTTGTAAGCTATAAATTTAGCCCTATATTTATTAAGAAGTGTAATTAACCACTGGCTTGGAAAGAGTCAAAACAATCCTCAGTTAAAATATAGAAGAAAAAAGATATGAAACCGTTTTCTTTGGGACTTTAAAGTGTAAAATTATCTTATTTAAGTTTGAAGAGGAGTAGAAAATATCTGGCCTTCTGGTTTTTGTTTCCATCTAAATTCTGGAGGATAAAATATTTTCTCTCTTTTTACGCTTTTCAGTGAACTGCAGATTTTTCATCTGAAGGTACACATTTAAATTTAAATCAACAATCAAATGTGTATTTATTTTTCTAGACTCAAAATTACAGATTTCTTAGTCCTTTTTAGCCTATTTATATAATATACATATCAGGGTTTCTGGTGAATATGGAAGGATTAATAAAGTTGAAGTGAGATAATGTCTGGAAACCCAAACATTTTTGCAAATTCTTCCCTTTTTTGACATTTATTTTACTTTTTCATCTGGTAAGATGAAACAATAAAAATTCTGAATTCTTTTATTTGAAAAGAGCCTAATAATCCCATATTCTTTGTCCAGAGTAAATAATCTGTTCTTTGTTAATTTCGCATTTCCAGATGTAGCTGGAAAACAAAAAAAGCTAATTTACTTTGTATTTATTCACCTGAAGAAACTGATTTTATAAATAGATGAATATGGATCCATCAAAGCGTCGTCAAAAGTAGATTTAGTGACTCAAGTTGACAAGATCTGAATTTTTGAGCTAAAGCTTTTTGAATTATTGTTGAACTTTAGTTTTAAATGTTTTGTCATCTGTTTATGGAACAGAAATGACTCAATTTGTTGTTATGATAATAATAATAATAATAAATGAACTATTTTGGCATCGTATGTACATGCAATAATAAATCTTATCCAGTGTTTCCACGACAACAGAAGCTGGGTTAGGAGCTTTCTTACGGTACGAAGGCAGATTCCTGGGCAACCAGAACCCCAGGTGAGTCCAGCGGCCAGCAGAGCTCAGTGGTCAAGTAGCGTTTCTGGACCTTGACCATGTTACTGAGCCTCCTCAGATCCCAGGTCTTCAAGCAGCGGTCCTCGCCCGCTGATGTCAACAAGTATCTGTCAACAGTTTGGGAAATTAATGATTCATTTGGAAGAATCCATGGATTTTTACTGGGTGAAAAACACACACAAAAAGTCTGAATATTTGATTTATATTGTGAAGTTTCACGTGGAATTCATCGTTTTTCTTCTCATTGATCAACTCTGCAAGCAGTAAACAACTGATGACACAGAAATCAATATGTTTTAATGCAAAGAGTGCAAAGAAAATCTGTTCACTTCATGTCTGGGAACAAAAAAAGGGTTTTGAATCTGAACAGAGAAAAACAAAGCTTGGCTCAGACTAATAAAGCTCAATATTCTTCATAGTTTTTTTGCAATTTTACATTTTCTATTCATTTTAATCCAACTAATATCCAGTTTTTTTAACATACAACAAGCAGCTGAAGTGCAAAAACACAAAATTAGGATTTTTTTAAGACAAAACTAATTAGTTAAGATAAATGGTGCTGCTGTTCTGTTAATGGTACCATTAATTATTCAGACGTTTCCATACTAGCTGCACTAATGCAACATGAATACAAAGTTAGATGCAGACGTCTCAATGTGACTTCCTTTAGGATTACTGGATATACAGAAAGTAATATAATATTAAAAGATATGAAATATCATCAATAGTGAGCAAAACATGGACGCATGTTAACAACTAAGGACAAAAATGAAGCAAAAAGAATGAACATCTAAGAGTCTAGACAAAAATATCAGTAATAAAATAGTTAAAATTCAAAATATTTTTGCATTGTTACAAACAAATACACTTTAAAACTTTAAATTGTTCTTATGTTTTTCTTGTTACTGAACAATTACAGAATAATCACAGTAAAATAACATCATTTTTTAAACGTAATACTTTTTTCTGCTAAAATTGATCTAAAACGACACAAACAATGCAAATGCAAGAAATAAAAATGTAACTAAAATAAAAAAACAGGTATATATTTGATATATGCTATATTTTAGTAAAAGTTTAACATCAACATCATGTATCTGGAACTGGTTTATATTTAAGGCCAAATTAACTACTAATTAGTAAAACAGAAATTACAGAAAAAAGACTTCAAAGTTAAACTGCCCTTTTATTTTTATTGAATAATCATCAGTTTCAATCGTTTCAATTGATTTTTGTCACTTCTAGCATTGAGCAAATGAGAATGAAAGATTTTTACAGTGTCACACTGAGCAGTTGCAGAAATTTTAACTAACATCCCAATTTCACTGACTGATGGCGCGAGCTGCTCCGATGCAGAGGCTGCAGATTAATGTGTTTAACCAGAAGATCTGCTCATCTTAACCATGTTGTAATGAAATAAAGAGACAGAAGACAGTATAGGCAAAAATATTACTTAAAATCTTGTTGCAATCTCAGTAAATCCACATTTTTGTTGTAACATAAGACAGCAGGTAAAGTATCTAACATAAAAAAGAGAATATTTCTTCCCTTCCACTGAAAGTAAAACGGTTGAGTGATTTGATTCAATTTCATGGGAAAACAGCAGCACAGCTTAATGAGGTGAAATATTGAAAGATATCCACAGATCTGTTTGTTTATATCATCACCCAGAGCTGCTGTATTTCCAACAAAAAACAGTTATTATTATTCAGGCAACACATTACAAATCTAAACATCAAGATTTGTTTAGTCTTTTCTGGAGTGGTATTTTTCTAAGAAGAATCGCGTTTCAGTATTTTTGAATTTCTCTGCCTAATTTAACTCTATAAAAAAATATTTGTGGAACATTTTCCTATTTGTATATTTTTTGCAGTGCATATCTAACATATTTTAAAGAAAAGGTAGCTTGGGAAGCTGAAATACCTTAGCACAATGCTAAGGTATTGGCTGCCGTTTCCAAAGCAGCCAATCGGGGAGCGCCATTCATTTTGCTAAGCACTGATTGGCTGTACCTCCCAGATAAGGAAGATGTTAGCTTCTGTGGCAGTGGTAAGATATTAAACTATATTTGGTGTTTGAACAAATAAAATAGGCAGCTCTAAGCATTTTTAAAGGAGATCTGACGTATTTGCTGATTTCAGCTATTTGAAGGCGCTAGTTCTTGCTAACTCTCGCTATTAATGGGAGTCAATTGTACCAGAATTTGATAGCATTTAAAATTGTAACAAAAGAAAAGTTTTATCTGGAAAATATGCATGTATTTCACAGGCATGAATACAGAAAATACATATTACCTATTAAAAAAGATTATTATTAGGCTCTTATAATAAGGTTCTAAAGTAAACATAAGTTAACATTGGAGTACCTCAGAGGCCAATTCTAGGACCTCTACAACATCAAAAGCTCATTTTGTCAGCAATTAGTGATGTTGCGCTGNGCTGAACAAGTTCAGAGAACAAAGAATAGCTGATTCAAAGAGCCCAAATCTGTGTAAAATAAGGTTTAGCAGCTTTTAAACTTGTTTTATGGCTTTACATTGGCTTAAAGTAGTAGATTGATGTGTCAGTTTTAAAAAACTAAAACTTGATTTTTTTTAAAGTTACTTACCCCCTGAAAGAAAGGAAAATCAAAAGACAGTTTGAACTTTTTCTGCATCACAAACATTGAGGCACAATAAAAACTAGAAAATCTTTGCATCCTCCAACAGTCAGTGGGAGACGAGCTCACCTGGATGCAGGACAGAAGACCAGAGCTCTGACGGCGTTGTCGTGAGCGAGTATCGATCGATAGGGCAGCAGAGTCAAAGATCGGTCTGACTCTCTGATTCGCAACAGGGAAGATTTTGTACAAAGATCCCAGAGTCCAACAACACCTGGAAGGAGAGAAAATGATTAAAGAAACAGAAGAATGCAAAAGACGAAAAATACAGCAAAGAAGAAATGCATCAGCAATGGAGAGAGATCCAGGCTATCTGTTCTTCCAGAATCAATTCGTACCATCGTAGAATCCAACAGCCATTATGTTGTGTGGTTTTTGAGGAAGCCAATCCATAGACAGAACCTGTCCGCTCTTTTCTTCACGAAGAGATTTGATGCAGCCCAGTTTTAGCGTTATCACACCTCGCGCCTGCAGAAATTGAGAAGAAAACAATGCAACGCACACAAAACAAACCAGTTTCATGACTTTGTATTTTCCTCCAGGCCAACGTCACTTTGGTGCTTTAAATGAGAGACAGACGTATAAACAGGGCCTACCTTGTAAATTGGTGGTTTTTCATTGTTTCTTTCTGTGAAGCATCAACAAATTTAGTTACATATTTCCATTTTGAAATGTTTTTACATCTTTAAGATGCAAATTTACATTGTGAGAAAATATGAGATGTAATGGATGAAAAAAGTCTGCAAGATGTATTAAAATACTGAAGGTTAAAGTGAAAATAAAAACTGTATGTTTGTGGATTTCATGGCTCTAATCCAGCAGTGGTTTTCTAAGTGATCATTTCTGTGTTTAATGGTTGGAGAAAAAAAAGTATCAGGCTGTTGTAGATCAATAGTTTTCCCTCCTCCTCCGGTTTGGATTCGTGGCGGTTCAGATCAATAGTGTCCAGTTAATTCACCCAAACTATCCATCACCTCACCACAACCTGAGTAAAACACAAACTACTCCTTTACAACTCTCAAGACTAGACCTGAATCCTGAAATAATCATTATTTACATAAATAAATATGTATTAAATCCATAAAAAAATCCTGAAGGAGAGAAACTCCAAACCTTGATCTAAAAATATTCAGACACTAAAAACTCTGACCCAGAACTAAAGAATGTCAACGATTGTTTTCAGCAGAGAACAAAAAGCCGGTGCAAAGCGCAGCAGTTTGAGTCGCCCCCCCCCGGCCCAAAGTAAGTCCTCGATGAATGACAGCGCAGAGATACAAGACGAGTCAGCTACAAGAGCTAAAATTCATAGCTTCCAACACTAATAACCCGCTCGGCGATGCATCTTTTTTGTCATTTCAATTATAGATCCTTGTCTGATGGAGAAAAGCGCCGTAAATTATGTGAGCTCCCAACACCTCACAGTCTCACTGCTCATTGTCACCGACCCGCTCCAGCCCTGCAGTTTTTAACGGCCTCCTCCTCTCAGTCATTGTGGCGACTGGATCGACAAAAGCCATTTACAATTATCTGTCGCAAACAGAAGTGCAGAGACACTTATAGGTTCTGTTTAAACCCGTTTGGGTCAATTTCCCCACAGAAATGGCGTCCAACCAGACCCATGTGAGATAGCTTTCTGCATATAAATGATGGATGTTTCACTGCAATTATGCAAAGGTGACCTACTATGCTTCCTTGTATGGGTTAGGGTGGATTTATAGGCAAAACATGTTCATGAACTTCTTTTTTTTGCACAAAAGCATTTTTATATAGAGATTTTAGTCTAGTCAGCCTAATTTGATCTGTTTTAGGGTCTTTTGTTGCTTTAAATCCAAATAAGCTGCTGTTGGCCACGCCCCCCAATTCTACATTATAACCAGACATCTTTGAACAGCAGAAGTGGAGCCTCCTGGACAGCCAATAATAACACAGAAAGTGGTTTCTGGATGGTAAGTAAGCAACTAAACACTTGTCTTTTCCAGCAGCCATTGTACAGCGCATACAGTGGTAAAACCAGCTGACCAAACATGCTGGAGCTCAGCTTGGGTTGCTAGGTGACGGGCTGAGTTTTGCTATGGTTGCTAGGTAACGGTCAGTGCCCATGGACTGTCTTACAATAGAGAGGTTTTTGAAATGACATGTTTTCAAGACAACAAAAAACATTAACTGGGTGATTTTTGATCATTTAAAAGGATCATTTTTGTTTTTAAAAGCAGTTAAAACCCAAGTGGAAGAAGAAAAACATGCCAAATGTGAAGCTGGAGTACCTTGAGAGAATTCACACATGCACAGGGAGAACAAGCAAACACCATGCAAAAAGATTGGGGATTTGAACCCAAGACCTACCAACTGTGCCACCATGCAGCCACTAAATATCAAACTATATGATTTAAAATAGAAACCATTTTATTTGGTCAGAGATTCGTTTATGAAGTTAGAAATCTATCAACAACAGTAACAGTTTTACAAAACTGTTAATTTATAACTAAATATTTTATTCAAACTGCTCATTGTTATACCTTCTAATCTTTGGTGCAAGTTGAATTCATGCTGAAAATGTTATTTTGCTACCTAGGATTTCTCTTTCTTATTATTCTGGCTCATAGGAAATAGAGATTAATCAATACAAACTGATCTAGAAAGGCAAAAGTTTGGTTGGATCTCAAGTCAGACAGTGAGATAAAACCACAATGTTTTAGTTTCATCTGGATCTTAAAACTAAAACATACAAATCACACACTAGGAAACATGTAAAGCTACTGTATTAAAGCTGCCTCAGTTACCTGCTATTTTATAATGTGAGCACCTGGAACCTGTTTTATCCAATAACTATAACCAGCGGTCGGAAGCAGCATCTCGGAAACCGAACCCAATGATCCGTGACAAGAAAATAAAATGGAAACCAGGGGCTACAAAGCAGAGGAGAGGGTAAAAAAATGAAATGTCAGGTTTTATAGAGCTTTTTATGTCCAAATTCAGACTGGCGTATATTTCCTTTAGTTGTAAAACCAAGTCATGTGTAATAGAGTCCAGACTGATACCAAGCAGTTACTTGATTTTCCTTTAAGAACAAAAACATATGAAACAAATACAGTTTAAGATTTAAATCTCATCTTTTTTTGCATCATTCTTGCAATTATCAGCTAATATAGAAGAAACAGCACCTTTTATGTTTATTAATCCTGCAAAAATGGGACAAAAAACTTAAAATTCAGCTTTTATTGAAGCAGGATAATTACACAATGAATGATGTAGTAAATTCAACCCTTTAATTTGAGTACATTTATTTACTGCTACACAAATAAACTTGACTTACTAAGCAATATGTTTAAATTTTCTTGGGAAGTGAATATGACGATTTCTCTTAATCTCTCTTCAAGATAGGAAAGACATGAGAACAAGTTCTTCAAGAAAAGTAGGTGAGTGATGGTGTATAAAGTGACAACTACAAACTTCATATTATTTAAATCTGGTCAAGCTGTATCAATATATCACCCCCAATGTCAATCAAGCTCATGTACTCGTTGCTAAATGTGCTAATGACAGAGAAAGAACTTAATGTTACAGGAAAACTGCCGTCATCGGTGGCCATGCTAACTAGCCTGAGCATTCATGACAGCTTACCAAACGGAGTGGTGATTGACAGCGATAAGACCCGCCTCCTGGCTCTGATTGGTTGTTTCTAGATAGCACTGAGAAAACGCAGAGGAGCTTAATTTTTCATAGATTACCTGTCTCATGCTAAACAGTCACAACATGGTAACAGTTTCAACAAATATGTAAAAAAATATATATTTTTGATAAAAGTTACATACTGCAGCTTTAAGGCTTTAACAACAAGGCTAACAATACTCTAACTATGTTAATATTTTAGTTAAAAACAGTTGTGTCTTTCTCAACTGAATAACCATAGTCAAACTTTATTCTTTTATCTGCAATAAAACATGAATTTAATATACTGTCTGTGTAAAACCATTTATTCTCAAGTCTTTCTTCCCTGAAATGCGATGATTCCAGACTGTGTTGTGTTTAATCAGATTAGCGGCGGGGCAGACCCCTGACAGGAATAAAAAGCACTAACTCACACAGACACAAGAGCCATTCTGCATATGATGGATGCTGCAGATAAAGCGGTCATTAATCTCATTCACACAGCGTTCTACCAGCAGAGCCCCGGAGGCGGCAGACAGGACTGGACTACAGGCTCCACCATCGATAATCTCAGCATGGACTCGGTTTTTTCACAAGATTTTTTTAAACTACTGTCACAGTTAAAGCTGCATGGCACAAAGAAACTGAGTGCCCCGGAGGGCTTTGTCATTTTAACTAAGATTTGCTCCAGTTAATGAGCTCCATGTCTGATATGATGGATAATCCAGCTGTTTGATTGATTAAAGAGTTATTGAGTTCATGTAGTTGCCTGTGAAAACCCCCTGACATCACCTTCTTACATGGTTAAGCTATTTATCAATTACTTCATCAACAAAAAATGTTGGATAATTTCTCATAATTATTCTGATGTTTATGATTTCCTGAAGGAAAACTGCTTATCTTCATGATAAGTTTGGCTTTTTGGAAAATGGTACAACATGTTTTGATGCTCCAGCAGACCATGAATAAGGTTTGAGGCAACAAGCAGAAAAAAATCTGCACTGAATGACTCACAAATTCCCTTAATTAAACATTAGCCCAGTAAATCAACCTTTCCCTGAGAAATCTAACATCAAGTTCTGGTTCATGTTGAGTCAAATGTGACTAAATCTTCTGCTTCCTGGGACATTTTTTGCAGCGCTAGTGCAATTTATCCATCAGTGTTACTCTGCAGTCCTGCAACACTTAAAGTGATGTCAGAGAAATTTAAGGCTGCAGTGAACCAACAGCACCCTCTGCTGGACACAGCAAACACTTCATTTTTCTAACCTGCAATATGAGAATAAAGTCATAATACTATCTGATTAAAGAAAAAATAATAAAATAAAGTCATATTACCAAAATAAAGATAAAATAATACGAGTATAAATTTCTAATATTATGAGAAAAATCATTCTTACTCTGTTAAAATGAGAAATGTTTAGTATCTTGTGAAGTTATGTTAATAGAGAAATTCTTCATCTTTCAACGCTTCTGCATCAATTGATTATGAGTAACATGACTTTGAAATGATTCTGCAAATGACTGTGTGTATTTCATAGAAAGAACCACAAAAACTTGCTGAGTTGATCACATCATTATTGATATTTTGTTTCATCACGCAGAAATTAAAATATAACAAATATTCAAAATTTTCCATTTCACTGTAAATGAGCAAACGACTTCTGAACGGTTTCACCGAATTAGGAACCATCCTAAGCAACAAAAGGTCGATGGCAATCAAAGTTTTCCTTCCTGTGGGTCAATGGGAAAAGTTGTCGTTTGACAATCTGAAGGCTGTGGGTTCGATTCCAGCTTCCTCCCACCACACAACCCTACCTCTGTTTAGATGCTCCTTAAAAGAAAACTAAAGGCAAAAACTTGAATCTCTCCAAACACTGACAAAATTCTTTTTAAAGGGGACCTGCTATGCAAAATTCACATTTTACACGTTTTTGTGCTTCTGTTTCTACAAACAGTCCAAGTGCTTCACAAAACCACCGGCTGTGGTTTTAGATTTTTTTTTTTTAAAATAAGTTAATGTTTTTTGGTGCCTGTAAAATAAGCCGTTTCAAAAACCCTCCAAATGTAACGTCTCAAATCAGCATGCAGAAGCCCAACCCGTTACCTAGCAACCAAGCGGAACTCGGCCTGTTACCTAGCAACCCAAGCAGAGTTCCAACACGTCACCTTTACATTGACAAGAACATTTGAATTGCGCAGGTCCTAGACAAGATGTAGTCTTACCAGAGTGAGTGAGTTTTGTGTTTGAGAGCAGAGCGTCAGGATGAGGCAGGCTGTAGATGGTGACCACACCGCTGGACGTGGCTGCAGCCAGCAGACCCAGCCTGGGCAAGAAAGGAGCCTAAAGGCAGAATGAAAGATGACATTTCATGTTTTTAAGGGAACGTAACACATACAAGTTGAGTTCAGCTTACTTTATTTGGGATCCACAGTTAGCTGCAGCAATGCTATTTTTACACTGATCACGCCATTACAACACTAAAACAATTTTTAGAACATAAATGAAAACAACAAAAAACAATATGGAAGACACCTTGTTTTAGTTTGAACACATAACTAACTCTAGTATGAAACCAAGTATTTATATTGTTGGCTGTTATTTTTATAATGTATAATATTGTTTTATCTGTCCTTTAAAATGTTTTCACTATTATTAAATATAATACCAGTTGGTAATTAAATAATGTAAATTTTCTGTACATTAACTTTTGGTAAAATGAATCTATTTTTAAAAGCATGCCTCGTGAAATGATACTATGTATATTGACTAAACAATATATTTTGAAATAAACTAAGTAGCTTCCGGCTGAAAAACACACAACATGCTAATTATTTGTACCTTTCTGACAGAGTCAGGAAGCTCCCAGCCTCCTGCTGGACACCACTTTAACTGCCAGATGCAGCCTTTGTCCTGAGCCAAACCGTAAACCAGGGAGGGCTGAGAGTCTGGTCTGCACAGGATTTACACAAAGAATAATCAATCAGTCTGTATTTACAGAGGACTTTTAAAGAACGCTAAGACTGAAAAAGGAAATTGATTTGAGTTCAGTCTGGATGTATATATTTTATATCTACCTCTTGTTGTACTCCAGTTTGCCACAGTCCCACAGCTGGACCAGTCCAGGTTCTGAGTAGGTCTGGTTCACATAGTGCAGGTCGTCCATCCCTCGATGGCAAGCCAGAGCGATGTACTGGGAGGCCGGAGCGCCGTCCGGGGTGGGACACCACTCCAGGGCCCAGACGGGTCCACCAGCAAACAGAAACATGTCCCAGTGGTCCGGGTGAGCTGGCATCGCCTCAAACCTGGCAGGTTCAGCAACAAGTTAGCTTAACTCAACATTCACTCAACCTTTCACCTCTTAAACCACTGAATAAACGGAAAGGCTCTTCAGTCTCACCTGCTGAGTCTAAGCAGAGGCGTCTCTTCCTGGTTTAGTTTGTCTCTGGACACTTTGAAGGCAGCCGACTCCAGTTCTTGAGGAAGGTATTTTTCTAATTCACTGAAAAATCGATGAATTAGATTGACTGAAGGCTAATGCTGGATGACACAGTTTAATAACTGTCCTGACATGCTAACAGTTTAACATCCAGGCAGAAGAGACAATTTCCACATTAACATGATCTGGATCACATCATCAGCTGTTGACAAGCACTGCTAATCTACATCCTTTGCTTTTGCTGCTCCTTTTCAAAATTAATAAATAAATAATAAATTAATTATGATTAATTTAAAAAATAAAATAGAATAAAAACATCCTTTATTGTCCCACAATGGGGACATTTCTGTGCAGCAGTAGCAAAGTAACATGCAATAACAGCAAATAAAATAAATAAAAATATTGTACAGTATGGGCAAAATTTCAGCATAAACACTGCATAATCATAAAAAAATACTCCAGTCCAAAATAATCTGCAAATCAGTTGGTTGATTAAACCATCTACAAACTGTATCTATTTGAGAAATTAATTAATTATTTACAGACCCTGCAATTAACTCCATTAAAACTTTTAATCAAGTTCCACCACTAGACTTTTTATTTTTGCAAGTAAATCATTCAGCTTAAAAAGCAAGCAGATGAAAATAATCTACTTTTCTGGTACTGGCTCCCAGTTGTTAGCGGAAGGAACCCATTCTGGAAACGCCCAGCTGCTGTAGTTCTCTTCCCGGCTGAAAACACAAAAATAACAAGTTTAGTAAATATACAAAAGCAAACGTTATTTCTAGCTGCATCAGTAGAATTATTTTCTACTCATTTTGTGACTCAAGTAAAAACATTTAAGTCTGAAACCTGGTGAGAAGATCTTACAATTTTTTTGTCATCTCAGCAGAATCCAGAATTGTTCTTATGATACTAAAGTCGATTCCGTTGTGAGGTTTTCCATTTGGGCTCCTCTGCTGGGGAACATAAACAATCAAAATGAGTTTTTCACATAATTCACCAAAGGAGATTATTTTATTGATAATTAAGTATAGATTTATTAAGAAACAGAAATTGTATTAAAGTACTGTAGCTCTTCATCTGTTTCCATGAAGTAGTAAGCAATATTTAGACAAACTATCAATCTCTTATTTTATTTCAATGTTAAATTAATATAAATATTAACTAATGAGTCAGTAGTATCTAAACAATTAAAATTACAATGTCAATCTCAGTGTATTTAATGAAAGTAAATATTAGGCATCATCTTACTTGGTGAAAAACTGGATGAAATTTCTCTCGTTCCCCAAAATCTGATTCAGCATCTGATACTTCTTGATATTCCTCTTCCTCGTCGGCTTCTTCATCTTCCATACTTGGCACATAGTCTTTCTCAACGTCATCAAGTTTTCTCTTTCGACCTTGAGCGCAAATATAAAATCACAAAATGTAGTGTCACACAAAGTCGCCATTTTCTCTTCACATTTAGATGCTTTTTTGGGAACCAAACTTTCTATTTATGCACACATTAATTCACATTTTTTTAGTTGCTTTTACCTGTTTTTTCATCAACACTGATTACAAATGAATCTGGTGTTAGTCAAACAGAAGCTATAATGTGTGAAGGAGACATCCACTGTACCTTTTGTCTGTTTGGAAGATTTCTGTTCGGATTCTTCGTCTTCGTGCAGCTTGGAGCCGAGTTCATCTCTGGGATGAGAGAAAACCTCTTTGGCTAAAAGCTGGAGGTACTTCAGTGCCCTGGAAGATTTTTGGTTGAGTATTAAACACTGTAGAGCCACTGGAAAAATATAGAACTTCATATTTGCGAGTTGAGAATCCACATGGCTAAAAGATGATATGGTTCCTTGCAGACTTTGAATCAAATTTCCTGAATTCTCATAAATTTCCCCAAAGTGTATAAATTCAAGATATTTCTGCAGCCTGTACAAACAGATGGAAGAATAGATGGTTTAATACAATACTTCAAAGCACATTTACCTAAAAATACACTTTGAAGGTCTGAATTATTTATACATTATGTAAACAACAGGAAGCAGAAATATTAAAATTCAATTCAAAAGTACTTAATTTATCCATAAGGGAATTAAATATTGTCATTACTCATATCATCAAAATGCTTTTGAGGATGATGATGATGTGGGCAGGAAGGATCTCCAGTAACAGTCAGTCTTCCATCAAATTAGAAAAAGCCTCTGACTGAAGACTGTTGCTGTATGACAGTTTTATGGTTGTTATAAGATGCTAACAGCTCAATTTCCAGGCAGCAGAGATGATATTTTCACAGTAACATATCCTGGGTGGCACCATCAGCTGTTAGCAAGAACTGCTAATACACATTCTTTGCTTTTGCCACGTGGAGCAGAGAGATGTTGGAGTAGGGGATCAGATCCATGAAGCTGCAGGTATTATTGCAGCTTTTGAGATGCTAATTAGCTGCTCCCGCTTGTAAAACCACCTTGTTGCTAAGGTTGCACAACGTGAATGTCCGTTAATAAAAAAAGTAACAGTGAAAATTCTTCCAGCATCCAAAACTAGAAGAAACTGTCTCATTTGGTTGAGACAATTAGTTTGTCTCAACCCAAAATAATTATAAATAAAAGTCCACAAAAAAACAAAAACAATCAGAACTAAGGTAACAGTTATTCTCTTTGCTAGTCCAGATCTCTGAAAACTTTTCAAAACCATGTCTACCGTAGTGACATCATGTGACCTACGCTTTAGCAGCTCCTCTCCGGCGACGGCCCCCTGACTGGATCTCCTCATCAGGTTCAGCAGGAGGATCTGGTTCCTCTTCATCCGGTGGGTCTCTAACTTCCTCTACAGGCTTCTTTCTGACATACTTTCTTTTCGGCTTCAGTGACCCATTTTCCTGCTGGACAGAATTTTCTACAACACTGCCTCCAGTTTTTCCAGTCGGCAGATCCTCAGCAGCAGAGGCAGTTTCTGCAGGCTGTGTTTTCCTGGATCTTTTTGGTTTTCTAGGAGTTATTACTGTATCAACAGAGTCTGCAGGGATTGTTTGTGGAGATTCTTTTTCTCCATTTGTGGTCTGTTGTTCAGGTGTTTTAGTTTTTCTCTGTTTTGTGGGAGTCTTTCGAGAGGTTGCGCCTTTCCCCACTGACTTTCGATGGGATTTCTGTTTGACGCTTTTAACAATATACGTGTCATCGGTTTCAAAATCATCATATTTAGAATTTCTCTTTCGTAGTCGTCCTCTGGAGCTAGAAGACAAATAAATATCCTGCTGTGATGGCGTATCCAGCCCTGCAAGGAGAGGCTGAATTATTTTACAGTGATTTGCAAAACAGTTTTTATAAAAAATAACATTAAAAAAATCTGAACAGTGTGCACTCCACATGCAAAATGGTGAAAAACTGACATTTCCATCACAGTGTTCACACCCCATTCCAATTGCAAAACACAGTGATGGCAGCATCATGCTATAGGGATGATTTTCTTTAGCAGGTCAGAGAACAAACATAACTAGCAAAGAATAAATCCATTTTATTAACTTTCCCTACAACTCAGAAGCAAAATTTTGTTTGTTTGTGAAATCGAACTGTTCTAATTTGACAGTAAAGGATTACAAACACTTTTAATTTTCTAGAAAATGTTTTTTATGCATCAGCAAATGAAGATTTTTTAAAAATCCAGTAAAAGCATGGTTTCATGACACTTGAAATAACCAACAAATGTTGCTTTCCAAGCTGTCATTTGAGATATTGATATAGCACTGATGATATATTTGATAATATATCAAGTATTTGATATATTATGTGGAATCTGAGGTAAGATGCTGAAAGCATTCTCCATCCCATCTGACAAATTTTACGTGATTCAATAAATTAGTCTATTTGTAAGACCCATATACTTTTGCTTCTGCTTATCAAAATCCAATTAAAATGCATTAATATTTATTGTTATAATGTAAAACCAGCTTGAGGAGTGCAAGATAGTATGTTTCAATAGAAGTAAATTAGAAATTTATGTGTCTAAAACATTTGAGGTGTGCGTTTACAAACCTTGTCCAGAGTCAACCGGATCCATTGGCTCCAAGTTATTCATGCGAGGGTTGTTCTGCAATATGCTTCGTCAGCTATGGGACATTGTTCAACTTCTATAACTGTACCCTGGATGAGAGCATGATAATAAATATTGCATCATTTTTTAAGTTTCTTTTTAAGAAACTTTCAGAACTAGAAACAACTACAATGAATTTAAGAAGAAAGCAATTCACTACACATATAATGGAGATATTCAATCCAAATTGAATCCAATTCAGCAAAAGTAAAGGACTAGTTCGCGGTTTAATAGCTCTATATAAAAATATAAAAAACTAACAATAGTTTATCAATTTCAGATTCTAATTTAGAGTTAGTCAAATGCAATACAGACAGAGAAAAGCAATAAAATAGTTATTTACTGAAGATAGGAACCAGATGCTAACTCTGGCGTTATGGAGATATACTGTCACTATGTACACCAGACACCGCGGTAAAGCTAGCCGCCTCTTCGAAAATGACAGTAAAGCCAGCCCGAACTCGATTTTCACGTGCACCATGGCACAAGACATTACGGCAACCAAATTTGCGAGCTCCTTTCAGAGTAAACGCTCACATCCGGTTCATGTTTCTTCTACTGCAAGTAGATTTCCAGCGGCTTCAAGTTTAGACTTTGTATTTATGCAGTTGCAAAAAGAAATAATGTATCGGAAATAATTGGGGACATTAAGCAATGCTGAAAAACTCTCTGTTTCCAGTGACTTTTCTCACTTCTGGGTAACAGAGGGACACCTCTAGAACACAACCAGCAAATGTCAACCCGATCTGATGTTTAATTTAAAAAATAAAAGCCTATTTAAATAAGACGTTTTTATTTGTCCCCCCTAAGTTGCCGTGGTTTTATTATTAGTTAAATACAAAGTCTAAACTTGTAGCCGCTGGAAATCTACTTGAAGTAGATCAAACATGGACCGGATGTTCGCTTTTATTGTGAAAGCAGCAAGCAAATGAGGGTACCGTAACGTCTTGAACTGTCGCTCACGTGAATATAGTGTGCGGGCCGGCTTTTCGAAGAGGCGGCTAGCTTTACCACAGTCAGCAGACTCCATTGAAAAAAATGATACTTTACGTTTACTGAGTAATAGCAGAGTTTATTAAAGAAATTAACAAATAAAAATCATCACGCTGCATTGTATCACGTTTCCCATTGTTTCGGTACATGTTTATTCGCAAAATAAATAAAACAGAAAGTTATTTCAGTTATAAAAGTCGGTTGTTTTCCTAGCAAGTCAGCACTTTTGAGCCTCGCATTTTGGCTAACACACACGGCTAAGCTAAAGGGCTAATATAGTAGTAACGTGTTGTGCTACTTTCCCCTCAATACTACGGAAATCAGGATCACCAGTGATCACCACTTATTGCCACCATTAAAACCTAATCGTGAGAGGTTCTTGGACTTCCACCCCGGTGGCAAAGCCTGGAATCCCTCGTACCAAACTCGGGATACCGGACACCAACAGCACGGGATCGAATCCCGAGTGCAGCTCTCGGGAACAAACAGGTGGATAATGATGGCCTACGCAGAGCGAAAACCGTCGTAAAAGATACACTACCTACTATTTAGTCAGAAAGAAAAAAATGGAAATACCTCCAGTGTCGGTTCCGTTGCATCTGATAAATCCAACCTACAATATCATTACATCAGACCGCCATGTTACTGTAGAGGCATGGTGGTCTACACCGCCCCCTGTCAGGACAAAGTGGAATTACAAGAGATTAGTTTCCACATCACTGGTGCCCAAACGCTGTACTTAAGTATCCTCAGAGTAGCACTTCTTGAATATATTTTTGCTCAAGTAAAAGTAAAAAGTAATTTCTGTAGTAGCATATTTGTAGTAAAATATTTGAAGTATAAACAAACACATTATTACTACTGCTGTTGGAAGTTTTATACATATGGCAGACATATTGGATTTTGAGGAATTTCCAAGTCAAATTTTCCACTTCAGGGGCCATTTAATTTTTTTTTCCGGGTGATTATATCAAAGATTATATAAATAGCCAACTTGAAGAAGGGTAGGCTTATATTTGTACACTTTCACCTAATAAATTAGGCTTAAAATGACTAAATAGCAGAATCAAATATTTGCCTTATATCTATAAGAATTTGAACAATTATTATTTTTCACTTTACCACAAGAACTCACTAGATTTTCTTTTGTTGTTACAATAAAGAGAACATGGTCCATATCTTTTAAAATGTGAGTTTTCAAGATCAGGAATTCAATCTGTGAAATGAAAAATTCAGAAGGTCACTGAAAATGAAAGAGGGGAAAAAAGTTAACTTTTTGCAGAGAATGTGTTATATGTAAAAGTCAAAATGATAGTTTTGACTTTTTGAAACACAAGCAACACCTCACAAACATTTAAAATGTTCAGTGGAAAGCTCTTAAAACAAATTAATTCAAGACTTGATTTTTTAGTTTGGTTTCAAAAAAAATGTGCAAAAGGCAGAAAACAAGAAGAAAATACATTAATTAACATTTCATCAGCTAAAAAAAAATCTGTTAAACATTAGAGCTAGAAATAACTGAAATAATAACAACATGTATGTAAATCGCAGAGAACATGGACATTAATCTAATCTATCAATATCAGGAATACATTAGGAGACAATAACAAATCTGCAAACAGAACATTTTAAATTCTTTTTTCCCTTCATCAGTTGACAAAATGTATTCATGCAGTCTAAAAGTTTTTGTGATTTGTGTTTAAAATAACAGATTTTCTACTGTGTGTGAACTTTATGTAGCTGTAGATTTAATCTAATATTAGGATCAGTGTGAGTAGAGGAAACCAATCATATTTAATCTCTTTTTGTGCTTTTGACACTGAAAATATCGAAGACTAAAACTTAATGTGTTTTTTTGTTATTAAGATCCACACAAACAGAAGTATAACACATTTGTTGGGGATGAAGAGGTTGGAAAAGTCTATTTTGCACATAAGAGAAAGGCATTTGACTTTTAGAAACACAGTTACTGAGTTGGTGCTACTTTAATATTTCTCCTGTCTTACATCTGATGAAGCCACAGATGTAAATAAAACAAAATGAGGTTAGAGAGATCCAACTTATGAAGCACAAAGTGTTGTCAGAGAGAACAAAACACGCTCTCAAATAAAATATCCTGACATCCTCATGTTGTGTTGAACTAACTTTACCTTCTACGGTTAACAACAAAGACAGGAAGGTTTAAAAGAATTAGAAAGAATTAAAAACTGGTCAAAACGCCCAGATAAATGTTGTGACAACATTTAGTGTTAAGTCCACAACTTCATGCTATGCGTCCTTCATCAGCTCAAAGTTTTATTTGTAGTACACTTCCTGTTGTCGTCTCATCTTTAGTAGGAGTAGCCGTCTGTTGCATCATTTATTTTAGCAGCTGATGCAGGATCCCATCAGGCATTTCTCCATCATTTTGCAGAGTCAGCATGTGGCTCCATGATGTCAGGCCGTTTCAGGTTCCACTGGTTGATCTGGCGCTGCGTGCCATGAAGCCCGGCTTCCACCTCACTGTTGCCGAAACCGAAGCAGTCCGTCTGTTTCCCGTCCAACATCCCGGTTTCTCCTATCGTTTCTCCTTTAATCCTCCCTTTGACCTCCATTATCTCATCGCTGTTCTCCTCTGATTTGATCACGTCCACCATGTGCATGTCGATGTGTTCCGGTCCCAGCACGGCTTCCTTGCGGTCCATGTCCAACCACACCGGTCCCGCTGGAGGTTCTAGGGAAGTATAGTGGAGCTCTGGCTCATCTTGTGAGTGGAGGTTTTGCTGCTCCGGGTGGAGGAATTGGGTTTGGTGCTGCAGGTGATGCAGAGGCTGCAGTGGATGCTGCAGGGGCTGCTGGTGGTGGTGGTGATGATGATGATGATAATGGTGATGCTGCTGCTGGTGCAGGTGGTGGTAGTGGTACTGGTCAACAGTTTGCTTGTTTGCATGGACTGACTCTTTTGGTTGGTTCTTGAGGAACTTCTCAAACTTCTTGGAGGCTTTTTTGTTTGTTACAAACCAGTCCTGTTAGGACATAAAGCAAAGATATAAGTGAAAATAAAATGGTTAAGTAAAGCAACTAGAGATGGAAGCAAACTATTAACTGTCGACTACCATCACAATCACTATCTACAATAAGTCTGAAGAATTCTGAATTAATATGAGTTACAACAACATTTAATTTCCATTTGGAATCAATAAAGCATTTTTAATTTTGAATCGAATTTGATTTAAAATTTTATTGGATTAAAATTAGTTCCAAACGATTAAACATCCGTTTAAGCCTTCTTATATTATTGTAGTTTGGCCGCCATCCAGCAGAGGGCACCAATGGTCTCCCTTAGGCGCAGCCTTTGTTATAGAAATTAAAGATGGCGGCTAACCTAGAACGGCAAAGAGAAACGGTCTAAGCAGAGTTCGATGCGGGATGGAAAATGCACTATAAGCGGTTCTATTTTGAAATAGAAACACTCAACAAGTTCCTTAAGTTTCACTTTAATAGCGCTGATTCACCCGAGCTGCGTGACGGAGCAGCTTTTTCAGTTTAACGCTGAAAAAATGTAAAATGGGAAATAAATCATTGTACCTATAAACAACGTTCATTGTTTTAAAATCTGTGGTGAGTTCGTAAAGGAACGTTAAGTTGTAACATTCCTTCAGGAACCAAACGGTATTTATGTATGAACATCTTTCTGTTCGTGGGGTACTGATGTGAGAAAACCACAACTTTCTATTTATTCAGTTAGTATTTTATACAACTGACACAAAATAATGTAAAAATTTAATGATTTTTATTTTTTTTTTTAATTCACCATATTATGAAAGATTTAGCGATTTATATTATGTTAAAACGACCGGTCTTCTTAATCCATAAAAAACTCAAATTTTAAGAAGATGGCTGGTTGGCTGATTAATATGATCAACTTTAGATTAACTCTGTTGATAATTTGCATCACTAAAGCTTCTCAATTTATTGGATTTTACATTATGTCATCTGCTTCTTGCAGTGAACAGTCTACCTAGAAGAACTGCTTTTCTTCAAGAACCAAGATACATATTATTTTTCCAAACTAATTCTCAAAAATTTTATATGTACATGACCATAAAGTTTTATTCAGAAATAAAATCTTTTCTGAGCCTTTCTGAGCCTATTAACAGATATAATAGAATAAATGAATACAATGGAGTCATCAGCATAAAGCATGACCGTAATGGGACAAAAAATAGCATATCCAAAGCAAGAAACTTGGTAATTTATTATTACCTGTGAGTGGACTGAGTTTATGTGATATTTCACTCCACTTTCAGAATTAAACTCCTTGTTGCAGATCAAACATCTGTATTTTCCAGCCTCAAATTCACCCTGAAAAAAAGACAAAACAAACCTTAAAGTAAGAATATTTTCACATATATAAGTTATTAAATACGCTGAATAATTGCTCTTACACCTATTACTTTTTAATTCAGTTTATGTCTATATTTAAGGATATAGAAAATAGAGAATGCAGAAAAAAAGCTGCTTTGATATATTTCATTTATTCTAAGATTTAACTGAATTTGCTGGAAATTATCTTTCTATCCACAGAACAGATGATGTACCTTTGTGCACAATCCCAGGTGAGCTTTCAGCCCAGACACACTGGTGTATGTGCAGTCACAACCCTGAGGGAAGAACATAGTGCAACACACCACATGAGTTTCACTTTACTGATACTGAAACAATGTTTTTTTTTAAAGTTGGTAAAGGTAAAGTAGAAAAAAAACATTTTTGAAGTGTAAATCCAAAAGTCTGCTATATCTTCATGATGATATTTCTATGGATGGAGGAACTTTGAGTTTAAATGAATAAAATCCAATAATAATTAAAAAAAATACCACATGCGAAATGAACCCATGACTTTAATACGAGGTGCAATGTCTGTGAAACACGCAGCGCATGTTTTACTCTTTCAGAAAATTATTATTTGGTGCTATTGCCCATGTAAACGCTTTATATTGTCTGGTTCAGGCTATATTAAGGGATGTCAAGGTTGGCAGTACCTAACTGCAGCTCGAAATAGATTGCAAATAAATCATCTACTTCATTTTAAATCAGATTAACTGTTCAGGTTTAAAATGTAATTTTAGTAAACGTCAAATAAAAGTGTGTCCTACCTGGTTAGGACAGTGAACTTTCCTCTGCAGCTTCACCTCATTCTTCCACTTCCTCAGCACCTCTTGGCTGAACGCCGGCAGGCCCGGTCTGGCGTATTTCAACTGGAAATGGCAACAAAATGAAAAAATTAAACCCTAGAAGTTTCCATAAAACCAATTTTTGTGATCAGTAACATTCTTCATGCCTTCTTATCGTCAGGCACAAGGTCTGACTGAAACTTCCTCTTGGGCCAGTCCTTTGGCAGTTCATTGTTGGCGATCTCAGCCAGGTGGAAGTTGGCCACCTGTGCAGAGGCGCGCTGCACTCTGCCGCTGGGCGTCCGCTCTGGGTTAGCCTCCCTCTGGGCCTTCAGGGCCTCGTCCTCTTCAGGCTTCTGGGGCGTCTGGAAGGAACGAGTGGAAGTCTTGATCAAAATGCAACATTAGCAGTAGATTTCTAGCTAATTAATACAACTAGAAGTGACAAATTACTGTAAATGTGTAAAGTCAACTTACAGGAGCATGCTCTGATTTCAGGTGGTACTCCAGACCAGCCTTGGATTTGTACGCTTTCCCACAGTGGGAGCAATTCAGCAGCAACTTCTCCAGCTCAGATTCTTCCTTCCCACACTTCTTCATGTGGTACACATATCCCATGATGCTGGTGAAGGCAGCAGTGCAGCCCTGCAGAATAAAAGGTATTTGTGAGTCTTTTATGGTTTTAAAACAGACCAAACTGCAATGTGATCAACACCTCACTTCTTTAGAGCATTTCAGTTTGCCGAGTCTCTTCAGGATTTTACGAAGTTTATCTTTGATGGCACGGTCGTCAAGGACCTTGGTGTCATCAGCTGATGGCTTTCAAGATTAGAAAAGTTAATGTCAGCATTCTGGCACTGCAGATATTACAGCACATTTATAAATAACACCTGTTGCACATGATGTATGCATTATAAATGATTAAATCGAACATTAAAAACTGCAGCAGATGAAACAAAAACAAGCATAAATGCTGTTTTTTGAGCAACAGAACAGTAACAGTTTTACTTTACAATGTAGTGTGTACTTTGGAGGCCTGAAATACACAACTAATCAAGAAAACATCAGGTTTTACTATTGGAAAGTTGTGTGTTATGCACTGCAAAACAGCTATTATCTCTGCTAATACTGTAACAGAAATAAAGGGGACATAAATAATGATCTTACCAGGTTGCTGTGGTCAGCCATGATGTGATACTTCATCCCTGTGGAGGATTTAAGCTGCTTCCCGCAGTACTGACAGGTAAAAGGTTGCTGCAGATTGACAAGACATTTTTAACAAACTTAATACTTTACACCAAGTACTTGAACGAGGCATAAATGAGGTTATACCCCCCATGATCTTAATACTTACGAGTGTATTTTACTGAGATTTTATATGGTATGACTATAAATGTAATATATATATAATATTTATAATATATATTTTTCAGAGTAGTGTTTGAAGCCTCACCAGTCTGCAGTTCTCCATGTGTTTCTTCAGCCCCTCCACAGTTTTCCTGCTCACACTTTTACATTTGGGACACGTCACTCTCCCTTTGGCCACAATCTGGAGCTGCCATCGCTCCTCTTGGCTTCCTGGAGACAAAGCACAGCAAGAATAACAATAAGGTTTTACTATCAGAGACGTAAATATCTGAATACCAAACCAACAGATTATCTGTGCATCTAAAGAATGCACAGTATTAATGTTTTGGATAATTTTACACAAACACTTAAGGATCACTTTTATTTCTCAAACTGCAGGATCCAGTGCAACTTGAATGTGCAGGTGACATTTAACTTTAATACTAATGAAAAAAACTAAAATTAGATTATTTTTAATTAAGCTGTTCTCACCTGGAGGGTAGGTTGGAGGTTCCTTCTTGATTGGAAGAATGATGGGTTTCTGATCTTCATTCATTTGGACAGTTGAGCTCCTACTAACACCGACTGCATCTGAAACTGAGATACATGAAATAAGTTTCTTTATTACTGCGTCAAATTTATAATTTAATGTGTTCTCAATTGAATCCAAATCAGACTTTTGTTCTGTAAAAAGTTGAACCTGCTGGACAGGATGGAGACCTACAGGACATGCTGCCCTCTGGTGGTGGAAGGAAGTTATTTACAGCAGGGTTTGGCTCCACTTCTCCTCTATGGACCTTCTTCATGTTCATGTCTTTGAAATACAATACGAAAATAACATTGAGCTACCTTATGTAACAAGCTAGCTCTTGTGGCATATGAGAAACATATTCTAGTGATTACCGGGTCTCCAGATGTTTCCTTGTTCCCTGTTTGAGTCCCTCAAACAGGGAACAAGCCAGACTTGCTCATCCTGGCTTCGGCCGTTTCCCCACCTTTGCTCTGGTCCGCCGGAGGATCCGTCTGTTCCTGGATCCCTTCCACCGTTCCAGGCCTGATCCTGGCTTTGGTTTCTCCCCGCCCCCCATCCAGACTCGGGACCTTGCTCCTGGCTCGTGATCCAAGCCTGATCCGGTCCAGGATGGCCTCTATCTCTGTCAGGAATCCATGTTTGGGGTTCTTCCCTGCCTGGAGTCCAGGCTTCAGGTCTTTGCTCCCTGCTGGAGCTCCAGGTCTGTTCCTCAGGCTGCGGCTGCGGCTGCTCCCGGCTCGCCTCCGATCCTTCAGGCCAAACGTCCTTCCCCATCTCTCTTGGAGGCATGTTTACGGACATTTCATCCGAGCCGTTGGCCAGGCCACCTGATGACATCACAGAGCAGCTGGTGGTCGGATAATCCACAGATCCCAAGGAAACATTCTGGAGGTCCTCATACCTGGTATGAAAACAAAATAAATAAACTACAAACCTGTCACAATGTAATGTTTTCTCTCTTTTTTTGTAAAAGGTGACATATTATGCCTCCTTGAACAGGTTAGGAAATGCCTATTGGTATATACAAAACATTATTTTACTTTTGTGCATAAAATCATTCTTAGATAAAGACATCTTAGTCCACTCAGTTTTGCCTAATTTGAGCTCCTTTCAGAATGAGCTGTCACTGTCACTTTAAATCCAAATAAGCTGCCGCTGGCCACGCCTCCAACTCAACATTTACAAACCAATGTGTTATTATGCAACTGTACATCTTTGAAAAGCAGAATTGGAGCCTTCTGCACAACCAACAAGAATGCAGCAAGTGGTTTCTGATTAAGTCAACAAAACACTTGTCATGACCAGGAGCCATTGCACAGTGCATATAGCAGTAAAACCAGCTGAGCAAATGTGCTGGAACTCTGCTAGGGTTGCTAGGCAACATGCTGGAGTTCCACTGGAGTTGCTAGGTAACAGGTTGAGCTATTTTTAGAAGCAGTAGAGATGCAAATGGAAGCAAAAACAGTTATTATTATTCAAGTAAATATATTAAATAAGCTGCATAAATTGTTTTTATATCTTCTCACTTTCTCCACCTGTGATGAAGCGGAACACATTCTGTACCCACAATGCAATTCAAGCACATATTATGGTATGAGAGAAATACACCTGATGTGTTTAAACATGGCTCCTCAATTGGTGCTCAGTTTCTAACCACATAAATGTGAGCTTTTTTTAGTAACACTGGCTGAATTAGATGATGAGTAATTAATATAATCTGTCAGAAAAAATATATACTTGGAAAAAATTCACTTGTATTTGCTATCTGGATATATTTCAAAAGTCTTACCTTTTTTTGCTGCAAGTTCTTTTCATCTTTACATCGTTTCGATCTTGAGTCTCTTCATCCTGCAAAAAACAAACAGAACTGTGAGGATGAAGCCTGAACAGTCATACAAACTCATAAATCTGAATTTTCAGTATAAATAAGAAAATATAGAAAAAGCTACGTGATGCAATCATTTGTCTTTCTTACCTCTGGATTTTCAAACGTATTTAGTTCAACTTGTCTGTCAGGAAACCTTTGAACAGCTGATGTTTAGAAACACAAAGTAACTTTAGTTACCTGGACAAAATGTAGGAATATAAAAATAAATTCCTTCTTTGTCGCTCTACCTGGACATGGAGGTGAACTTCTGGCTTGTGATTGGACAGGTTTCCTTTTCCTCGGCACATACAGAGGTGACATATCCCCTCCGATGTGGGCGGGGTCCATACTACGAGAGCCAACCCCTCCCCTGAAGAAATCAGCACTGCAAATAGCAATAATGGAAGAAACATTCATGGACTTCAATTGTTATTACACAAAATATGCCAGGAATTTTTCTACTTTCTTGGAAAATTCAATTTCTAATTTGAAATTAATTAAAATTTTTTACAATGTTTTGCAATTTTTACAGAAATGTACTTTGAATTGTGAACCATTAAATAATAATGACACATTATTGAGAGAGAATATACAGTTTGCAAAAGAGAAGAAAACTCAATAAAATAGGAATCCATTTTTTGTCAATTTTATTTAGTTAGTAGCTTATAAAATATAGTTCTATAAAAATTTAACACCCATGTACAAACAGTAATAATAAAAACAAATATTAATTAAGTAATCAATAAGAAGAGATAAGAAAGAAAAGAATCAAGTTGAAACAGTTGAAAGGAACATATAACAAAAATAAATCAAGTCCAAGGACGAAACCCTGAGGATCTCAGTGCTGCTCCTGCTGATAAATGAAAGGTTCAATCTCCATTTATCCAAGTAATTTAAAACTCCTGCTTCACTCATTATTATGATTGGTATTATAAAAGACATAAAATATATATAGTTTTAGGAATTAGTTGCCTTTATTGAACGGTATTCCTTAGGTTTGATGTTAAAGATTAGGCTACAAACATGTTGGAAGTATTTTAATAATATCGATAATACATTTAACTAATTACCATTACAATAGGATATAATGATACTATTATTGTATTTTGCAAATACATTCTTTAATGAACAAGAAACTGACTTGGATAAATTAGTGAACTATTTTTCTTTCAATCTTTAAATAATTTAAAACAAACAACCCCTAAATTAATACCATAGTCATTAACCGTCCCCGTGTGATTACCAGGATTGTGGTGCACCTATGCAACTTTATATTGAAAAATATATCTAAAATATTTAATTACAAAATAAAATAGAAAGAATAAATGTTTTAATGTCTTGACATTCCTTTGATTTGTCATCATATACATTTAAACTGAGCATCATCTTGATTTAAAATCCAATTTCTTTTGAAACAAAATCTGCATTTCAAAAGGAATGCTGAATGAGGCGTAGAAAGTTTTAGAAAATCCACACTATTCATCGTTATAAAAGTTAATTTGTCAAATTATTCCCTCAGAATATTTAATTTTTTTAGTATTTCGGAAATTCTATTCGTATGTAAATTTAGTGGAGTTAAGAAGGCACAGTATTTCTTTCAGAAAAAGTTGTGATGAATGATGAAAGCCTGATGATTCACTTTCAGCTCCTGTTGTGTTTACACTGCATTTGCATCCCATCTGACATGTGAGCTGTTAGTGATGGATGTGCGCATATGAGGCCAGTCGGCTCCGATTCAACAACTCCAAGATAAAAATGTCAAAGAAAATTGCAAAAAAAAAAAAAAATTAAATGAATTTTAAAAAGTGAATAGTATGACGTTTTACACTAAACCTGCAAAAAAGAGAACCATTTTTGCAAAGCTGATAATAAATAATGATCTCTGGCCACCATCTGTGTCTGGGTGGATAGAAGAGAGAAAAAACAAAAAGATTTGGATTTCAGACGACGAAAACGAGTAAAGCAGAGCTTGTGTCAGATATCCGACAAGCGTTTCCCCCCATACTGAGGCTCCACTCCTGGTCGCCTTTCATTGTTTCTTAACGGGGTAAGAAATACCAGCGAGCCTACCGTCCTACAGCCCAGTCCCTCTGCAGGGACGGCCAGCCTCCATGGCTTCCAGCCCGGCCTCCTCTGTCGCCTCTTCCCCGGCAGAGCAGCCGCCAGGCGGGCTAACATCCAGGCAGGCCCGGTCCCTGGATGAACACGGAGAAAACCTAAAGCTGTGGCTGCACCTACATATGGACCAGCGCACTCACACGTAGAAAAATAGCAGCCACTGGATGCGTGTGTTGTTGAGCGGAACGCCCTCCTCCTGCTGGAGAGAACAAATAAGACCCGCATCTGCTGCTGCGTTCAAGGCCTGCGGGACAAACCGCAATGCAAACCCTAACAGGAGGATTAAGAGAAATACATTCTGACTTCTGTCTAAGAATTATTACTTTTCATCTCTGAATTTTGACTTTTGATCTCAGAAAATTAAAGTCCAAATTCTGGAAAAAAATAATCCTGAATTATGAGTTTTAGTTTAGTTCCTCGCAAACCACCAGACTTTCATGTTAAGTGGTTTTCCGCAAAATTAGCCTTAGAAAACTTGTCAAATAAAAACTATGTTTCTTTTCAGAACTCATGTTTGTTTAATAAATTATGGACAGATAATTTGATGTTGGACTGAAGAAAAAAGTATCTCTCAGATTCTTTTTCTTAAATGAGCCATATTCTGCAAAATTCACATTGTGCTTGTTTTTGTACTTTGATTTGGGATTTTCTTGCTTCTAAAAACAGCCTAAGCACTAAAAAAAAAACACAGTCATTTTTTCCATAAGTTGTTTTTTGGTGTCTGGAAAATGAGCCGTTTCAAAAACCTTCCAAATGTAATGTCCCAGCCTGTTACCTAGCAACCCTTGCAAAGCTCAAGTTGTTACCTAGTGACCCAAACCTGACCTCCAGGACGTTTGGTCAGCTGATTTTCACTTCCATATGTGCTGTAAAAAACAAGCAGGTTGTTGTTGACTTACTGTTCAGAAACCACTTCTTGCTTCTTGTTGGTTGTGCACAAGACTCTACTTCTGCTTTTCAAATATGTAGGGTTGCATTATTGTGCATCTATTTGCTGTTATATTCATGTGAGTGTAAACGCTGAGCTGTGGGGCGTGGCCAGCAGAAGCCTATTTGGATTTAAAGTGACAGAGGCCCTAAAACAGCTGAAAATAGAACTGAGCAGACTAAAATCTCCTCATATAAGAGTGATTTTGTGCAAAAAGTGTAATGAACATGTTTTGTTTGAGCCCATCCTAACCTGTTCAAGGAAGCACAATAGGTCACCTTTAAGATATAAATTTCAGATACTGTTAATTTTCTAGATATGCCTTCTTTTTTAGGTTTCATTCTTCTTCTGTTTTCCACATTGCTTTCTTATTTCACTGTAGCACATTTGCAAGAGAGACTCAAACCCTACAGCACAAATCATGATGCGAAAAACATTCAGTGGGTTAAATTGTGTAAAAAAGAACTTCATGTGGTGTTTACGTTGAGAAGGTTTGTGAAAGTGATTCAGTGTTTGTTTACCACTGAAGTTCGAGCATCATGACGACAGCAGCAGCAGTGAGCAGCACAGAGATCATGGTTCTCAGATGCTTCTCTGCAGGAGCTGCTCTTATTTTGCTGCCGTGTTTAAAATTACATTTTTTTCATTATATTAAACTGACGAAGAAGAATATTAAAATAAACTTTGGTGGATGTAAAGAATTAAAAATTAACCAGCATATTCTGTCATAGCTATTTTCGTCTTTCCTGCTCCTTCCTTTTTTCTGAAAATGTTCTCCTCAGGTCAGGTATGTAGGCCCGGGGATTTCATCACATTTTAACACATAATTTCCACTTCACTGTACAGCAGATTAACTTCCTGTTTCTTATGTCTCACACTTGCTCTGCCCGCCCAAGCAACACTTCTGCCTTTGTAGTTATTTAGAAGACATGCTCGCTCAAAGTGAAAGTAAAAGTGCCTCTCTAACAAGTTGGAGATTTAGCTTTACTGCGGTGAAGACGACTCAGAAAAACAAGAAGCAATCAGGCTGTTAGGTAAATATCTGTAATAGTTTCGGGTAATCCTCATCGGGGTTCTGAGTCTCGGATGGTTCGAAGAGGAACCACTGGAAGGTGTTTTCTGCTTTTTTGACTCAGTCAATGTATGAGCAGCTGATTCCACTTTGATTGTAACGACATTATGCATGTTCATATTTTCATTTTCAGATGTCAAACAGTTCTGACACTTTGTCTCTGTCTTTTTACCCAGAAACATGGTCCAGCAGAGTGAAACTGGTGAGGAGATCTAGTTTACAGATTCAATTTAGAACAGGGGCCACACACACAACGTTTTATGCAAATAACGACCGTCTGTTGGTGGAGCAAAACACACTCAAGCGTCAAGGTTGTTATGAATGACTGTGCAACTTCCTTCCTGTTTTGGAGGCTTCTGCCGTTTTTTTTGTTTCTGGGTTTTAGCTCTTTAGTTTTCAGCCACAGCAGGCAGCAGGTTCACACAGCGCGGCGCAGTAAAAACTGAGGAACTTTTAAATAAATATCCAACCTGCAGATATGACTGAGTATTCTGTAGTCAGAGTTTAGCAACTGAAACAGAAGATTGGATTACCTCTAACTGATCAGAAAAGCTTCATTTAGGAAAAATAACAAATGTCTGAAGAAATATTCTGTAAACATGATTATGACCTGCTGATGTTTTTCACAGTACATATTTAAAACGTCTTTAATATAGTTTTCTATCCTTTGGATAGAAGGTCAATGCAAACTGGATTATTACTTTCTAATTGAGCAATAATTGAAAACTGAAGCTGATCTGTGATATTGACAGAAGTTTAGGGACAAACATTTTCGAAAGCTGTGGATGGGTGCAGAAATGCAAAAAAGAATCACACGTTTGTTTCAGTTCCCTTTTGATTCAGTGCATGAGTAGATCAGTGAAGCACAAGCAGAAACGAGCCCTGAAACGGTGTTGAACCTTTAAGATTAAAGGTTTGCTCTTCAGCCTTGTTTCTACGTTTTTGCAGACATGGATTAGCTAAGAATATTATGCAAGGAGGAAAACACCCTGTCTCCACACAGCAAACTTAATATCAATTGAACTCAACAAATTCTTAGCTGTTTGCTGACTTATACATCTCAGAGATGGTGCAAGGTTGAAGATAAATTTATTTCTCTTTTATTTCTTGAAATTCCCTTGTTTGCAAACGTATTTCATAATCCACTTTAGGCAAGAAATCATTGCAGCTCTGGAGTACAAACAGTGAAAAACACAAAAACAGGATAAAGTACCATAATCAGTGTTGGTTCTAACTGAATCTTGCTTCTGTTGATGTTTAGGCTCGGGGAGAAGGTTTTATGTCTTAGTAGCAGGTAAAACCAACGGGGCTCATCACTCCATTGTTGACAAGCTGAGGAGCGTGGACCACGTTGAAGCTTACTCTCCTACAGACTGCGACTACGTCCTGGTGATCTGTCCAATCGCTTCACGCGTCCAGACAGACATCGCAGAGGCTCTCAGCAAGGCTCCGAGTAAGACTGCTCCACATGAATGGAAAATATTCACTCATCAGTTTGTGACCTTATGCTAAAACAGACTTGGTTTACACAGCAGATAAATGATCCAAAAAACCCACCAGAAAGTCCATCTAGTCAAAGTACAAACTTAAATCTAATTGGATAATGTGACCTGGCTTTAAAGCAGCATTTCATTCTAAAAACCCTTCAATGTGGCTAAATTATACTGCAAACAAAGGTGAGGTTGAATTAATAAGTAAAATCATTAAAAATTAAAAGAAAAATTAAAATTAAAAAATTTAGAATTTTTGTCTAATTTTAAATTTACTTCATCTGAAATATTTAAAAAAGGAGGAAATTTTTTTTTAATACTTTTTCAATTTCATGTGACTGCATGACAATAAAGTAATCAAACTCACCAAATTAGTGAAAAATGTACCCAATCTGGGTTAAATTTATCTGTTAAAACTGTCTGTAAGGAACTACAGTACAATGTTATTTAAAAAGTGTTTTATGTTGCTGTTTTCTGTGTTTTCAGATGATAAACCCATCATTCTGGTGGTGATGCATCACACATTCAACCCCAACCACATTGTAGCTGAAAGCGGGAAGCAGGTGTATCACCAGAACGTCCGCCTCACTGTGGATTACTTCTTCCATCAGGGTAAAATCCTCAACTGTAGCCGTAATGACATATCATGGCATGAAATCCAGAGGTTTCTCGGCATTCCAGTTTCCTGGGTAAATATATTTGTCTCTGATATTTTTTAATGTAATAATGTGCAGCGCAGTGATGACTTTACTCACTCAGTTTTCTGTTCTTTCAGAACTATACACTGCAATCTCTGATTAAAGGTAAATGCGACAGAAACCACAAATTTTCCAATAATTATAATGTTGTTTTTTTTTCCTGTCTCAGAGTTTTGTCTAAAATGCATAAAGGGTTTAATAATAGTTACAATTTGACGTGAAGTTCTTAAAAAGCTGATTTCAATCTCATTCCAGTTAAGAAGGTTGATTAAGAAGCAGCAAAACTTGAGATTTGTTGCATCAAACACACTTGGAGTTAAGAGAGAAGTGAAAGAAAGACAGATGTGTGAAAAATAGATATTTCTAAAAGAAGTGATAAGTGACAGTGTCATAATTAGCTATTAGAGAAGCTTCATTTTACACTGTTTGTTGTGAAGAGTTGAAGTTAGGTCATAAAACAAAACTACATGATATTATAGGATCTTTGTGATGTTTTTATTTGAACTGCTTTTCTTTAATGCGAATCAAACAAAATAACTCTTTGTTCTTTTTCCCTTTTAGGTCTAAAGAAACGTAAAAATGCTATATTTATTGCCGTTGTCCTAGTTGTGTCTGTAGCTGTTGTCACAAAGGCCATCTCCATGCTTAAAAATCATAATTATCCCTGACCTGCATCAACTGATTCGATTCTTTCTTTAATAAATTTAGGTAACACTTTATTTGACGGGTTGTGAATA
The DNA here is from genome assembly GCA_903066825.1 of Alfaro cultratus. Classification (NCBI taxonomy): domain Eukaryota; kingdom Metazoa; phylum Chordata; class Actinopteri; order Cyprinodontiformes; family Poeciliidae; genus Alfaro; species Alfaro cultratus. The sequence goes on from CAEFZX010027082.1 coordinate 125,864, forward strand.
AGACTGTAATAACACCGTCATAAACATGTCATAACACCTGTTATGAACATGAGTAAGTCTTCATGAATAGTTATGACTGTTGTCATAAAGTGTCATTCGGTAAATCATGATACTTTTGATACAAAGTTGACATTATTGAAAATGTCTTTGATATGACAACTTGACATTAACCAAGAAATAATGATCTGACATAAATTTGTTATAAATGTATTACTGATTAAACTTTAGCTTTAATAACATACAACTACATAATTTTTTAAGTTTAATCAGTAATACTTAGTTATTCAACATGTCTCATAACAGACATTTTGAATAACGTCAACTTTGTATTAAAAGTGTGATGATTTACCGAATAACACTTTATGACAACAGTCATAAATATTCATGAAGACTTACTCATGTTCATAACAGGTGTTATGTCATGTTTATGACGGTGTTATTACAGCCTTATTCACAACCCGTCAAATAAAGTGTTACCAACATTTTTAGTTTGTCCGAAACGTCTTAATAGGATGAGAACTTTATTGTTGGACGAAGAGATGTGAAGGCAGAAAATCTGATCACTTTCTATAACTGCAACGCAACAAAAGAGTTAATTTCACATGTTTATATCTAAAGATGACCTAATAAATAAAATATCCTTCCAGGTTAATGTAAATGTTGCTTTAATTTGATTTTATTGATGCATAAAGTTTATGCATTTGGTCACATTACACCTTTGTTAATAAGAACAAATAGAAAGTCTTTAAATGTCTTCAACAGCTGGGATTTGGTCATATTTTTAGGATGTGTAAAAATTCAAAGATCTTCAGATTTTTTCTTTAAACTATGTAGATATTTGCAGAATTTATATTGGTTTTACCTAAATGAATGAAAAAAAAATGTATTAAAACTTTTCTCTGTGTTTAATTTTATTTTTTGCATTATTATTTGGGCTGTAACAGGAAGTTGAAGGGGTTTCATAATCAGTTTTTGTTCTCGGTTCCATTAAACATCCAGAAAGCATGTGAATGTTTCACCCATATCCAAATGTTATTCTTAAATTTAAAAGAAATTAAAGTTGTAAAGTTATGCTTGCAGTGGTTATTCTATTGTTTCGTTGCATTTCCTTCTCAAAACTCAACTCCTCCTGCAATAAAAGACAAATAAACAGTATTAAAATTCTCCCCATGTATTTTTATACTATAAAAATGTACCACAATGATGCAAATTCTTGACATTATTGTTTAAGAACATGATAATTTAATACAGACTTGATGTTTTTGCCTGTCGTCTTTGCCTCAGTGTTGGACGATGAGGAAAAATTGACTGTCATTATCATCCTGTTTGTTTACATAGTAATGCATTAATTTATATATGTTGCACTTTTAAAAACAGGTTGAAAACTGAGCCAAAGTGCTGTACAAAAACAATTACACAATAGAATAAGTTGATCAAAAGAGAAAGAGACAAAATAACTATACAAAAATAATAATAGTAATAAAATAAAAACAAAACCTCACAACAGAAAAGTTACAGTATCAAGCCTCAATTAAATGCCAACAAATAAAAATAAGTTTTAGGAAGCGATTTAAAATGAGCCAGACTGTGGGAAGATCTAATCTGGACAGGAAGTTTATTCCAGATAATGGGAGCAGCAACGGCGAAACCACAATCTCCTTTTCTCTTAAGTCGAGTCCGATGGACTTTCAGTAGCAGCTGATTATTTTGTCTCAAGGTTCTGGACTCAGAGTGAAGTTTCAAAAGATAGTGAACAAATCAGGTCCAGGAAATAAACCTTTTCTTGTCATAAAAAAACTGATTTTTGTTGAATAGAAGATGATGCAGAAATATCACAACCACAAGCATTTGGCTTATGTAACCTGCACAAAATAATCAACATGCATTTTATTTTGGCGGGTCAAACAGCACAACATCAACTTTAAGTTCCGGGTCAGAGGTGCGCTCTGATCTGCTCCATTGTTGCTGCTGATGTCGCTGTGGCTAGCTGCTTGAGTTGGCGTTTTCCAAAATCGCTGAAGAATACGGCTGAATCGACCGAAATTAATACAGCCGAAGCATTAAATTGGGTGTGTTAACACAACCGCTCGACGGTGAGTCGCTT
>CAEFZX010027086.1:0-46759 GCA_903066825.1 Alfaro cultratus
AACCTGAATATTTACAACTCTCTTGTTGATACACTGACATTACTGACCTTCTGTCTTTCAACCGCTTTGAAAAGCTTGTCTTCGTCTCTCCAACATCTTTATCCCCTCTTCCGTTTTCTGCTTTGTGCCCCGGAGTTTTTTCTGCGTCCATCTTTAGCTCCCTGTTGTCGAGGCGTTACTACAATTCAAATTTAACAGAAGAAGAAAAAAAAAACCGCGCCTCAGCGGCCGCCGCCCAAGTTACCTGTATGGGAGGGAGAGCGGTTGGCAGGGGGGGAGGGGCGCCTAATCAGTGCTGTTCCTCTGTTATTGATAATTTCATACACAAACAGCTGTTAAGTACATAAAATGCTGACTAGAAAAAAAATTCCCCACATCGTTTTTGCGCCCCCTCTAGTGCAGCGCTGCATTGCAGCGTTGCATAGCGGCCTTTTGCGCCAAGTCACTTGGCCTTCAAGAAGCTCATGCTGGAAAAGAGGGGCCAAATTTCCAATCACATTTCCAAGAGAAGAATTACAAGAAATTCAAAGTTTAGAACTTAATTCTTAAAGAACGGTTGCAGAAGTAAGCTGTATTGTTACACCATGGAGGAAAAAAGAAAGGAATAAACATGAAAAAACAGCATTTAAAAACTCAGATGACAAAGTTTTCAGAGGGTTCATGTACATATTATTTACTTCTCATTTAGGTTTTTTTAAGTTTCCAGCTGAGAATCTTGAAGAAGTTCAAACCTGAGTGTGCAGACAGTCAGCATGTTCAGCCTAACATGCTGGTTCAGAATGAACTGGGGCGTTCAGACTTTCTGACTGGATCGCAGTGTTGGCAAACTCAAAGAGATTCTGTGATTCTGATTAGATTTTCAAGTAAAATGAAGTGAAACCAGAAAGCAGGCGCAGTGAGCTGCCAGGTTACACACCTCATTCATGTCTGTCTTAGCTGTTGCTCGGCCAATGAAATGAGCTGCTTCGCTGTCTGAACAGAGGACCAATAGAAAAGCCCCACGAGCAGAACTGAGCTGAAACTCTCAAAGCGGCTAAGACTTCATGTGACGTTTGGATGTATGATGTCTGTGACTGGATTCATCAGAGTTTTGACATCATATGACTGATTCAGTTTCTAGCCCAACTTTATGTTGTATATTTTGGGATTCCCTAATATTTGTGTCTTAATAAATAGAAAATATAAATGAACAATTTAATGGGTTTAGATCAAGGTATGTGCTGGCCTGAGTGGTACCACAATGAACTTTGCTAGATCAAGATGAGGAAATACCAGCTGCCCCAGACCCCTGGATTTCCCTGGGTTAGAACAAGTACTCAAACAATGTACTTATTTGAGTACTTGCAAAAGTACAAATAAACAGACACAAATGAACATTAGTAAATGTAAAAGTACCACATTAACATTTTTACTTGAGTAAATACTAAAAGTATCAAAAGTAAAAGTACTTGCTCAATGTATAACCTACTGAGTATAACATAAAGTGCAGCTTTCTATTTTCTATCATGTTCGAAATAAATAAATAAATAAATAAATAAATAAATAAATGTCATTTTAATGAACAATGCTGCAGATAAAGCATGTTTTTATTGTGTTTAGTCTCTGTGACAGTTTAGATTTAGATTTGTGATGCATCAGAATTTCAGGGAAGACCTGTGTCTCTAGCAGTCCTTAACTAAAGTCATTTTCAGTAAATTAGAATATTTAAGAAAAGTTTATGTATTTCAGTAACTCAGCTCACAAGTTAAACACATCATACACATTAATTCTCCAAAAACGGTTTTAAAGCTTTTATTTGTTAATGATGATGATTTGTTGTTTACAGCTAATGAAAAGAACTTAATGCAGAACTGTGGGTCTAATGAAAAATATGTTTAATACTTGCCTATGTTGTTTTCAAAATCTGACACTCGAGCCTCATCAGAACCCATATTCTAATTTATTGAATATGACTGTAAATGTTGATGTAAGATGGAGATAATTCAGATGCCGCTAATATTAATTCAATAACCAGGATGTGGAGCTTAACGTTACTGGGACATTCATGGCAAGAGACACTGCGCTATACTTTCCCGCATTGCTGTGGTTCAGTGGACCAATTCCCCTCTTGCCATTTATTACTTTCAAACTAATGAACAAATCAAAAAAGCAATACAACTTGAATGTAATGTGTAACACAACACCTTACAGAAAGGTAGTGAAGTAGAAAGTACAGATACTTTGTGCAAAATGTAGTGGAGTAAAAGTCAAAAGTACCCACAATTAAATCTACTTAAGTGAAATACATACACATCAAAAATTTACTTAAGTACAACACTGGTTAGAACGGAGAGGAACCATTAATTGAGAGTTGCGAGTTTAGCTCTTCACCACAACAGAGCAGATCAGTTCCTGCATTACAGCAGATGAAGTCCAATTCCACCTGACCCTTTTTTCATAGCTTCAAACTAAAGAGTATGTCTGTATGTCTTCAACAGTCCAACTGATACTAAGCATTATACGATGAAGTCAAGATCAGTTTACTATTCAAATTTGTGAAACTGATTTCTATGTAAAGAAACTCAGCAAATTGCATTGGGTCACTGACTTGCAGCATTCCGTCCTCCTACATGAGCATGTAGCGACAGTGGACAATCGATTGTATTGTTTCGCTGACTTTACAGCAATTGCTCATACATAGAGTGACAGCAGAAAGAAAAACTTCCCTTTAACCTCCAGCAGCACCAGAACCTGGCTCAGTCTAAGCGTCCATCTGCTTACCACCCACACCACAAAAGGTAAATACCCTGTAGTCGTGTAGCTTTATGAAGACCAGAGGTCAAAGTAAAGCCGATGGTGTGACTGCAATTCACACCAATGGTGGTGAGCTACAGCTGCCCTGAGGCAGGTGAGACTGCCATACACTGGCACCACCGGGCCCTCTGACCACCACCAGCAGCCAAGGTGGATTGAAGGGTCTTGCCCAAGGACACAACCACTGAAGCGGACGGAGCAGGGATGGAACTGACCGTCCAGGGATTACAGGGTGAACTCCTACCCTGTCAAGACTCTACTGGAGTGTAGTGTGGTGTATTATCAGGATGATGGAATGGGTGTCAAGGTGCCAGCACAGAATCCAGTTCACTGCCATCCTACAGGAACAGGTTTGAGCTTGAAAAGCCTGCATAAATAAGTAGGTTGAGTTACGAGTCCACGTGAGCTGCAGGTGGATACTAACACAACTGAAAGCAGTTCATGCATAGACAGCCTGTTATTGACGTTGCTGTGCTTACGTCATCAGACGTGTTTGTCCTTAGCAATCAAGCAACCAGAAATATGCACTATTCTACATAACATAATCCCTCTGATTTTCAAAATAAAAGCATAACTTTTGCTATTCAATAGGAAAAAGTCCTGCTTATGCTTTTGTATGGATAGATGAAAATTCACCCAGAATTAAATAGATTGTCGAGATTTTTAAAGGGTGGGGTTTGTTTAGCAGTTATGAGCAGTCAATACCTTACCCAAAGGAGGTTATTTTAGCGTCTTCATTTTGATGGAACACACTTGTTTCCCAGCCAATCACAAGTCAGAATCGGACCAAGACCAAACCTTACATGTTCTCAGATGGATGGATGGATGGATGGATGGATGGATGGATGGATGGATGGATGGATGGATGGATGGATGGATGGATGGATGGATTTCATTGTTTCAGAACATGTTGAACTCTTTAAAAGAAAATTTAGCCCCTTGATCATTTAATCTTAAAAAATTGCTATCTTGTAAGCAACAACAAACTAATTTGTTTGAGGAAAAAATGTGAAAACTAATAACCTGCACACAGTTAGGTATGTGGTTTGTTAAACAACCTTTTGGTGAATTTGGTCTTTCTTCTTTGAAATTTTCCATTTTACAAATGTTCCTCAAATCTCTCAAGTTGTTGACACCCTGATGAGACTCGTTTGAGAAATTGAAAGTACCTTTTTAAAATAACAACCTATAAGCAGGTCTTAAACATAATTTTCACTAAGACCACATTTCTGTTTTTTAAAATAGTTTGTTTTACTTATCTGATGCAATACTCTAATTTTAAATGCCCTGTTTTCATTAGCTGTTAGCAGAAAAAACATCATAACAAAAATAAAGGTATTAAAATTCCTTATTCTTTGTGTAATCATCTATATAATGTGTTTCATCTGGTGATGGAGTTATAGAAATACATGTTTTATTATTATTATTATTATTATTATTATTATTATTATTATTATTATTATTATTATTATTATTAATATTCTAATTTATTGGATGTATCTGTATAGCTGTATCTGAGAGATGTTAATTCCTGAAGATCTTTCTGTGATGACTGAACTTTATCAGATTCTCTACCTTACTGAAAGTGAACCAAGAGGACTGAAAACTGAAACTCAACCAAAAGGTGGTTAAGCAAATTTTCAGTGGATTTCATATGAAATAGAACAAATGTCACATCGTCTTGGTTTTACACCCAAAACCCTGGTCATTTAACAACTATTTGTCCCTAACCTGTTTACGTGACATTGCATTTATTTTGAAGTGTCTCGACGGACGTTGACGTGAGCACCTCGAGCTTTGTTAGCACGAGTCTCCTTGGTGCCGCTGAGAAACGGTTCGCTTCAGACTTTCTCCTCCATCACTTCCTCCTGGGCAGCAATGTGCTGCCGGGGGGCGAGCTGCGAGGAGCCGGCCGCTCAGGTGCGATGCTGCAGCGGGCAGTGAGGAGCGCTTGGCCGGCTCAGACCAGGAGGGGACCCACGGTACCTGCAGCACGAGAGCAACAATGGTCACGGCGTCTAAACTTTCCCACGCATCTCCAGCTGGAGTAACGGATGGCTGATCGAACTTCTCCCTGGCTGATGGGATCTTAGCAACGGACAGTTTGTTTCTTTTGTTTTCTTCCAGCGCCTTTGTCCCGTTACAGATTTCTGTCCCGGGCGGAAATCTGGCGCACTGTCCCGCTGCGGCTCGTAGACTGCCTCTTTAAATATCACAGCCAAACAGCGGAGGTTAACATGGGGGCAAAGCAGAGCAGCCCCTCGCCTAACTCTGCCGCTAACGGACGAACCAGAGCCTACTCCGGCTCGGACCTTCCGTCCTCTACTTCCAGCGGCGGCGGCGGCGGCAGGACCGCCGCAGCGGGGGCGGGGGGGCGGTACCGCGCACACGGCGTGTCCAGAGCCGGTGGAGCCGCGTCCAGCTCCGGTCACCCACACGGAGCCAGGCCCAGGTCCGCGGGGGTGTCCGGGGGTCCTGTCGCCAGAGCCCAGTCCGGCATCAGCATACCGAGCAGCGGCGTCTACAGCTCACCGGAATCCGGTGGCAGCAGCCCGGAGGAGGCGGCGGACAGGGACCGAAGAGGGAACGATGGTCATCGGCTGGTGATAGGATCATTACCCGCTCACCTGTCGCCTCACCTGTTCGGAGGTAAGCCGTGTGCTCTGTTGACGGCTCGGTGACCTGCGGTGACTCTGTTTACAGGCCGAGCGGTTCGGTCAGCTGTAGTTTCATTTACATGACCACAGAGGAGGAAACCCAACAAGATCATTAGACACAGCGAGGCTTGTCCAGGTTCTGTGTTTGAAAAATGAAGACTAAAGTTCTGCCCAAAGAATCATAGCTTTTCTTTACCAGACCTGCAAACTGAAGCCACATTATTCAGCCTTTTGAACCAGATTCTGCTGCCTTTAGAAATGTGTGTTTAAAGTTTTTCTTCTTTGTTTTAATCTATAGGGGGAAAAAAGCTCATTTTAAAGCGTTTTCTAGACCATCACAGTTTGAAGGCTTCTATTCAGTTCATATTCCAAAATAATGACCTTAAGCCCGTCAGAATGACAAGTAATGTTGTAGAAACTGAACAACAACTTTACAAGTAAAGGTCTTTACAGTTTGGAATTATGTAATGTCATATTCTAAGTATTTTTTGTCCATAAGTGAACCTATGAGCAGTGGAGGCTTTTCCAACAGGCAGGATGTGTTGGAGGTTTACAACAGTGATATCAGTGAAACTTCATAAGTGTTCTCCAAAAGAACTAAACATCCCAGAACGTTTACTCAAACCTAGAGGAATAAAAAAAAGAGAGAAAGTTTCAGGTTATCAAAACATTTAATACATAACAAATGTCTGTTTGACCAGGATGGGGCGCCTAGTGTTTGGCTGTAAGCAGGAGGAGGACCTGGCGCTGTGCTGCTGCCCTGACTGTTTAACTGTTTAATCTAGGTTTTATCTGGCTCCTAGTAGATCTGAAAATCAGCCTCTGTCTCCTCTTTCTCTGCTGAGAGAGAGCTGACTGACAGACCCGCCCACCAGGTCACATCTGAATGTGTGTGCTGATAAAGGTTACCCCCGCTGTTGTCTACTTAGGAACTTTGTCGCTATATTTAGTAACTTTTCGGACCAAACAAAATCAGAATTGGCCAAAACACTGCAGTCGGTCACCTCTAATGGTTGTAACTCTAACTGTTGTCCTGTCAACTCAAGAGCTGGAGGAACAGGTAACCTGTTCCTCCACCTGACCACAGATTCTCAGTGTGGTCCAGATCTGGGGAGTTTACTGCCACAGATCCATAGCATTCTGATTCTTGAGCCCCAGCATGCATCATGCTGAACAACCCACACATAATCGCCTACCTGGATTATGAAGAGGGCCACACATGGATTTTATGTGGATTCTTCACAGTTGGGGCCACACAGGAGTCATGGTAGCTGTCTCCTTCACTGCTTCTGGTGTGTACAGAGTCTTCCTAGATTCAAGCTCTGTCCTTTGTCCGTCAGGAAAAAGTTTTCCCAGACATTCAGACCACAGGAAAGACCGTCCTCCTGCCAAGCTTGAGCAAGCTCTGCACCGGTGGCACCACATTTCTGTAGTGCTAAGGATAAATCTTGTTGATGATCAAAAAAAAAAGTTTATTTGAGCTGAAATATTTTGAGTAACTATTCCCTGCATGTGAGAAAAGATCAGGATATGATTTGTAATGATGTCTGTTAATAATCACAGTCGACTCTAAACATTTTTTAGCCTTGATTTAGAGGATCTCAGTGTTTCAGTAGTTTTGTCATTTTCTGGAAGTTTGTTCGAGAGTAGTTGAACATAAAAACTGAATGCTAACTTCTCCATGTTTGGGATGTAGAGGAAGGTTGGAACAACAACAGTACATCTTTAATGTATTGTGGCACTAAACCGTTCAGTGATTTATAAACTAACAGAAGTATTTTAAAGTCTATTGTCTGTGGATGGACTTTGGAACTGGGGTGAGAAATTTCTTCCAATAATATTGCAAGCAAAAACTAAATTAAAAAAATTTTAATGTGAAAAAAATTGATTTCAAAACTAAAACTTTGAGAAACATCTCAAGTAAAAAAATATTTTGAGAGTAATTTATAACATGTATAGCAGAACATACGTTTATGTAGTTTTCTGCACTTTGAGATTTAAAAAAAAAAAAAAATGTATTATATTTTTGAGATTTAACTTTTTTTTCTTTTTAATCTGAAAGAATGCAATTGTATTTTTATTTTATTTTATTTTATTTTTTTACAAATTTCATTATATTCAAATTCTTCTGTCCCATGGGGGTGGGACTTCCTCCAAAGGATGAGGCGAAGGTGCATTTTGCAACAGCATTTCTTTTGGTTGGTGTGGAGCAAGTGCGACATTTCTATTGGTCAGCTGGGACACAAAGTTACAAATCCTGCTCTGCGCTCACCAGCATGGACAGTGCAGCAAGACGCTGAAGGGAAGAGCAGAATCAGTCCAGCCCAAGTAAAAATATGTTCACACCAAAATAAAAATGAATCCCTGTTGTTCTGACACCACATTTAGTTTGTGTTTGTAAATGTGCAGAGTCTTTTGTTTTTGCTTTTTTCAAAGAAAAAAAAAGAAAGAAGAGCTCGTGTCTGTGTCAAGGCACCACTAGAACTTCATTTTAACATTAAACTTCTTTCTTTCATGTCAAAATGTGAAACAGGTCAAATGGAGATCGCATTAAATTTGAGCGTAGAAACAAAAAGAAGAATTTGCCTTTGTTTTTTTTTGTTGTTTTTTTTTAAAAGAAAAGACTCCACGTTCAACACAAACTGAACTCAGTGTTACAACAGCAGGGATTCAATATATGAACATACTGATGACTTAGTCACTAGCTAGCTTGCTAATAATGAGCTGAGAACATCATGCTGCAACCTTGCTTGTGTTTAGAACACTGATAATGTTTGGACTGCCTGTGAGGATCAACTCAGAGCAAAAACAAGAAAGATTTGTTGGCTCCTCCCCCTTTGTTCTGCAATCCGAGCTGCATGCTCTGAAAGACTCTCACTACATGGACTGGTATGATGTGAAGTATACATTGCAGGAGGTTGTCAGTTTGTTGCAGAGTAATGAACTGACAACCTGTAGTTTAGTACCACTAGGAGACTTGATTATCTATTTATAAACCAACTTGCTCCAGTGTTTTATAACGGTCTGTAGTTTTATCATTTCCACGTTCAGATGATGGGGTGATCAGAGCTTTGGGAGATGTTCAAAGTTGTAGAACTTAATTCTGCTTTTAACTTCTCCATAACTTTCTCCCTGCGGTGTTCCTTGATCTCCAGAGACAGAACAGCTGAGTGAAGGAAGTTAAATGACTGGATATTCTGTTAGGACATCAGAGTACAAGGGGCCTGAGAATAAAATCATGTTTTGTTTGTCTACATAAAAAAAAAAAAAAATTAAGGCCATGAACCATTTTCTTTCCACCACACAGCTGTAGGCTTAGTATTGATCTTTTTTCACCCATAAAGGACTTTAAAGTTTGTGGTTGTAACAGGACCAAATGTGAAAGGTTGCAAGTTTTGCTGTCAGTGAGAACCAGATGGAGCTCAACTTCAGTTCTGTTTTAATGTTTCAGCATTTCTTTTCACATGTAAAAAAAAAAAAAAAGAAAAATTAAACCCAAATTCATTCTGTGGTGGTTTTATTGATTCAGTGAGCCTTACTTTCAGTCATACTGTGGTAAGAGAAATGTTTAGTTTAGAGACAGAGCTGATCAGGAAGGACATGAGTTTAAGTGGACCTTAAACCCAGGCTTCAGGTGTGTGTGTGTGTGTGTGTGTGTGTGTGGGTGTGTGACCTTTAATATGAGCACCTACAGACAACACGTTAGAATTTCCTGCGCATTTAAACAAGCATTCATTCAATCAGAGGTTTCTCAGCACACTGTCACACCAGGGCGAAGTTTTTTTTATTCTTTTTAGCATCTCTTTCCATCTTTTGGTTTTGCCTGACCGTATCCAACAAACCAAACAGGTTGGTCATATGGGCATGACTCAGCAGCTGAGAGCTCAATAATTAACATAACCTGCTAATTTCCGGTCTTCTATAAAAAGTTTTATGATTAAATCAGTGATGTACACTCATGCAGTTCAACATGTTTGCAGATTTCTCTCTTTATATCCAGTAAGAATAAAGGATCTAAATTAAAAACTACTCAAGGAGCACTTGAACAGTTTTCAAAATTTATTCTAATAAAATGGCTAAAAAGACATTTACCCCTGAGTATACAGATATTATGATATAATCACATTTTCCCCTTACACAATGAATAACATATTGCATTATGTCATCATTTCAATAAACAGGCCAAACTAAAAAAATTCAGGTAAGCATCATTTGATCAACCTGCGACTCAGAAGCCGAAGATTTGGCCATTTGCCGATTGTTCAGCTGTGTGTGTTAGCACAATCCCAAGAGGGAAAGAAATCAGCAATGACCTTACACAAGCAATTGTTGCTTCTCCTCAACCTCATAAGGCCATTTCCAAACAAATGAGATTATCCACAAGCCAAAAGCGTTTAGGACAACTGACAAGAGTCCAAGGAGTGAAGATTCTCTACAAATTCAGGCAAGGGATCCAACTGTTGAAGGTTCAGAGAACTTTAAAAGAATCCAAGGAGTCCTTTTCAGACTCTACAGCCCCAGGCTCTGTGTACACAACATGTCAGCAAGAGGACGGTAATGTTTTGATTCGTTTTTGGCCGGACAAAAACCGCAAACAATTGACTAGAGGCTCTAAGTTGGACGTTTTTAGAAACTTCACGTGAATCGTGTCCGTACGCAAACCAAAAACATCTGGAAACAGTCACATCAGTTACGTCATATTATGCTTACCTGATTTTTACTTGCACAGCATAATAACAATGGTGGACCTCTATGTTCTGTTTGTACTGACCTCTATGTTCTGTTTGTACTGCTGCACCACTTCAGATTATTAAGGTTATTATTCTATTATTAAAGCAAAATTTGCTCATTGTGGAATATTGAGCAAATTAGTACTGCTCAATATTAATTTGTAGCCTGGGTCTTTGTTCACACAGCAGGCAATTCCACTCAAATCAGATTTTTTTGCTCAATTTTGACCCATATTCAACTTTTTTGTGGCAGTCTGAATAACCAAAACCAATCTTTTCACCCAGAAAAAAAATCCAGTCAGTGTCACTTCCATATGGTATTGAATTGGTTATATAACCGATAGTTTTCAAAGCGTCTGCAGTTTGAATGGTTATGTGACAATTTATCCAACTTTTACATCACTGACGTGAGACCAGAAGACGTAAGCAGTGGCTGAAAATATAATTATGAAATTATGAACGAAGACTGTGACAGTGAAGCACATCACATCACAATCCCACCACTCTTGGTTCTGACAACACATTTAACAGACTTCAGTTCTCCAAAGGCCATCGTTATGTTTTCTTTTTATTATCTAAAATCAATCTGTAGATGATAGCATAGTTATTATGTCCATAAATAGTTCGCTGATGTGTAACATCAATGTTTTTGTTCCTCGCATGAGGGGTCGTAAACCGTTCACACAAGTCTGAACAAAAATGCAAAAAAAAAAAAAATTGGATTTTAGCAATTTCTTTGCTAAAATTCTCAATCTGAATTGAGCATTAGCATCTGCTGTTTGAACATAGACATAGATTACATAAGCAAGATCACATGTGTAACCTCAGAAGGGTTATAAAAACACAGCTCTGGATATGAATGTTCACAAAGTTTCACCGCCCCCTACAGGCCTGGTATATGCAGTGCTATTTGTGTTTCTTCTGCCCAGAGAAAGGTTTCATTCCACAGTTGTGTGAATGGAATTTGATCACAAAAACAGTGTAGCAGTTGGATATATATATATATATATATATATATATATATATATATATATATATATATATATATTGTGTTGGCATATTCTGCTTGGAAAGCATACTTTTATTTTGTGATGTGCCCCAACTAACCCTCTTAGCATGGCCATGAGTAAGCAATAAGTGAAACATGACCAAAACTCAGTTCAGTTATCAGCAAAGATCAGTTTGTAGGCATTTTTCAGTTTCCACAGTATATGTTGGGAGTTTAGAAAGAAAACTAAACTGCAGATGCTGCTGTGTTTCTTGCTGTCTGTAGAATGAGAACATGTTCTTGTTTTGAGTTGAAATAAAGAATACAGTGTGCCCAATTACTGTGGAAATAAACATGTTCTAAGAATCTTGAGCTTTCACTCACTTCTATAAACACAGCTGTCTTTCTGAACCGTATAATCTCTCAATGCACCTTGGATTATATGCATCTGGTCAGATTTCTTCATCTAACCCAGTGGTTCCCAAAGATTTTATTCTGCCCCCCCCTCCAGTGGTTCCCAAAGACTTTCTGCCCCCCCCTATGGATTACAATAAAATTCCCCCATAAAAAGAAAAAAAGAAATCAACTGGGCACACACATCGTTTATCCTATATACATCGTTTATATATGTGTAATCTATACATATATTTTGTTTTCAAACTTCACTGAAGTTTGTTTCACCCTTCAGGTTGCAACAAAACACACTACAAACCATCTTTGCAGTGAAACAATTTTGTGTAACTGGTTTTTGTTGGTTTTTTTTTCATTCGTCCATACCGCTTCCTGTGCCCCCTGCAATGGCACTGCGCCCCGTTGGGGGGGAGCGCCCCACACTTTGGGAACCACTGATCTAACCTAACATTCAGCATGTGATTCAGTCATGGCATTGTTCCAAACCGCCTACATTACTAAGAACAATCAAACTTCAATAACCTGATAAACGTTTTAATTTGCAAGTTGAATAAAGCAGCAAAGCTTTTTCATTTGTAAAACACCAGAATCTAGTAAAGTTTCAGTCTTCATCATGAAAAAGCTACGACTTTGTCCCAACTCTAACCTGTGCAAACTGATGGAACATGGAGGGTCATGTTGGAGAAAGTGTTGGAATAATTTGAACTTGGCATGATGCTTTGTGTTCATGGATTTCTGGGCTGATGTAGTTGGAAAGAATAATCCACACAATCTATAATACCTGTGTGTTTGTGCAGTGATAAATTGAAGTTATACTGCAACTATTAGTGTTACAGTTTCAATAACCATGACCCCTGAGAACCTGAGGAAAGCATTGTCCAGAGAGCGATTTGACAACCTTAATGATGATGACATAGTACTAGGAGATCCTGGCTGATTCCAGACCAAGACTTAGCACTTATCACAAAGAGCTGATCACCATGATCACTATATGGATAAAGGTTTTTTCTTTTGATTATCGGGAAGGATGATATATATATTTTTTTACTATATTTGAATAGAAATACTATCAATAATATTCTTCTACCCTTTCTGTGATGTAATTTTTTTCATTGTTTTGTTAGAGAGGTACCAGTCCTATTTCTTGTTTTGAATCACTTTTTCTGGCAGAAGGGACCGTCTCTTCCCTCTCCAGACCGGACCAGTTATTAAAACCAGTGAGGAGGCAAAACAGTGCTTGATTTATATATGCATGTTTTTAAAGTTAACTTTATTCTATTAAGTTTCTTGGTGCCATTATTGTCCATGTGTCTAACAGAGTGGGGAATCAACAGTGTCCTGCTTGGGAAAAGCCCTGCAGGTCAGGGTGAGGCCTGTTGGGAATGATGAGCTATGGTGGAGTCAGTATTAGTTAGCTGCAATCTGTCCTGATGAGATAAGCTAGTGGCAGCTTTACCTGACTTCCTAGTATCTCCTGCTAAGAGCCTTTAGCTGGACACCAAAGGCTCATTTATTACGTATTTGTTTCCAGTTTGCTCCCTAAATTGAAAGTTAGAAAATTGCACCTTTTCTCCTCCAACTGTGGCATCCAGCCATCTGGAAAGGTTTGGTTGAGACAACTTCCACGTTTGAGCTGTTGACTTTGTTATGTTTTTGAATGAGATCCTCTTCTGCAATGCTGTCGGAAAGTTTGTCCAATCAGTTGTGGTCATCTGTCTTAAGAGCAATCATGAACTACATGTTCGAGCAGAACTGCCTAAATCGGTTTGCAGTGTCCAAGTTGCATGATGAAAATCACATCATTTTGATCTCAGCCTCATGTCTTTCACCTCTTCTTACCGCAGCCTTTCTGCATAACTTTTCACTCCCATCTGCATGCAAAACTATTGTATGATTGGTCAGAATCATGGTTGTTTGTGCGGAAACCAGCTCCGACTATTCAACTTCCAGTTGATAGTTTTGAGGTGAAATTGTCCAAAGCCATAAGAAAGTACAGTTGTTTGACAACAACACTGAACAGCCCTTTTGGTTCTGGTCCGATGTAACGGAACTTGTGGACCGTGATGGGTGTGTTCAAAAACGAGTGTCCTGCAATTATGTGACGGTTGGACTTTGGTCTGTCCATGCTGGGCCCTCTGCAGCATTCACAAAAATAAAGAAGTCATATGATCTCATGCAGTCACATGACTGGTTTTAGTTTTTCCTCATGTTTTGCTGTTCACCTTTAGGTGTTCCAGCAGCTGGTGGTGGGAAGGTGAGACAGCGGGCTGATTAGAAGGCTTGCCTCTTATTTGCAGCTTAAACGAGGTGCATTGTGCCAGAACTACTTCACTAGTGAAGATTTAAATCTATATGAGACATCAGCAAATTTAAATAAGTGGTTATTATTATAATTAATTTAAAGCACAGGAATGGTACAGTTGAAAATTTTTGTGTTTCAGGAAACTAGATTGTTAGTCAGAATTTATTAAGGTTTTATTGGCTGTAGCGGCCTTGTTGTTGTCATTGTTTTAAATCGGGGCTTAGCAGTGATGAAGGTCATGTTTTGGGTCAATTTTTTGGAATCTGTTTTTCCATTAACCAGGAGGTGTATTTTAGTCTCCCAGTGCTGTGTTTGTGTATGATGCTAATATTTACTGAGAGGAGACAAAGAACCTGACGCAGGTAGGCCTCTGGACCACATTAAGTAGACATGGCTTGTTCATGTGACTGAGAGCACATTTACTCCAACCCCTCCCCACACTCTACTTCCTCTTTCACACCTCCCCCTGAAGTACAGGTGCCAGTAATATCAAATATACAGTATGTGAATGATTGTCTGCTCTAATATCAGCACGGTAACCCTCTGCTGTCCTAAGGTGCAGTATTAGTAAGGTAATACCAGTTATTTTGGGCTGACTTTCTGTGCAGTTTCCTTCTCTATAGTAGACAGATCTCCTCTCACTGTCAGATTGTTGGAAAGGTAAATAAATTCACATCTTGTCAGACATTCAGCTTCTGTTTCAGCTGATTTAAGCAGTTTTAACCAATCAAAGTTAAAATGTTCATATCGGACTGATATATTTCTGAATGTTAATAGCAGGGTGCAATTTTAAAGTACAGAGGAGTTTAACAGGCAGATCAAAGAAATAAATTCAGGTGCCGTATGTTGTTAAAACAAGAAACCTTGTCATTTTAAGGAAATATAAGACTCAGTATAAATGGATTTATATGTCATTTAAACCAAAATGTGTTCTCGTTTAAACAAGAAAGATCGTAACATTGAAACACCACCTCTTGAGATGTTTGAGTGTCATTCAAAAATAACAGTCGAGATGCATATTAACAATGCTGCTTTACTTGCTGTTGTTTGGCCTTTTGTAAAGGAGTCAATCCTGGAATGCCATTTATTTTCCTTGGCACTGATTGGCTGTACTTGGTTTGGAATATATTTATGCATATTAAGGAGTATTTGATATTTGAACTGTTGAATTGGTCAGTTTTAAGCATTTCTGGAGGTGGCCTCAAGTATTCGCAGATTACAGCTATTGACATGTGGGTGTGATTTATTTACCTTTCTTGCTTCTTTTTTGTGTGTGTAAAAATTTAAAAAGTAGCAATTGAAAGGTGTGACTTCTGTTTCTAATAAAATGTTTTTTTTTAAAAAGTAATGAGATTCACTGGGTCTTGACTTTAAAGCTGTTTAATACAGCTTATATTGAACATTTGTTTTAAACTGTTTAATACAGCCTAATACAGCTGTATTAAAGAAAGGAAGAAAGGATAGTGTCTTCCATCCTTGTGTGAGTCGAGCTCTTCCAAACTGCAGGCCGACTGCAGAGAAACGAGGTGATTTAATTGGCCCAGGATGATGACCTGCTCCTTGCTCCAGCTACTTTTCACTCAGAGATTCTGCCTAGCCTTGTGGAAAACTAAAGTTCATACAGAAAGGATCGGGAGCCGTTCAGCTCCTCCTGATGTCTGCGTGTGCTTCCCTGAGTTATAGAATGAAGGGCTGCCATGCAGTGTGGATGATCAGTGAACTGATCAATACGATAGTAATTCATAAATCCCATTTAATAGCATGAAGTGGAAGATGTGCTGATTCAGGAGCTGCAGCAGAGCTGAGTAAAGGACTGTGGGTAATACACATGGAGCCCTGGGATGCTCTCCAAGCTGCAGATTAAATGCTGAGTGGTCATAAACAGGTGGAAGTTTGTAAGCATTGAAGGAGGAAAACAGTCATTTTTGTCAGCTGGGAGTTTTTCATGTTCGTTCAGTTGTCTTGTCATGCTTTAAAACAAAAATGCTCCAACCCCATGATCCCACTTACTCCCTTCATTCACGTATCCCACAAATTCACAGTCATATTTGACCTATTGGGTTCTCCATTCCAAGATCTTCAGTCTGCATTGTAGGCGTTTGCAGCTGAGTCGTGAGGCGGCCCAGATCTTTGTCCTCTCCAGTTCTGACTGGAGATCCTGTAATGCGATTGGTCAGTTCTCAGGTTTTAAAACAGAACAACTTCCCCTCCAGGTCGAGATCAGTCTCTTGCTCAGGATAAGGAGTACCGCTATCTTGCTGCCATGTCTACAATCTATATCGGCTGACCTGGTCGCTCATGGTGAAAATGGAACTAAGCCGAAAGTTGTTTATTTTAGTCTCTCCTACACTTCAGAACTGGAGACACTTTAAATCCCTTCTAGTCTTGGAGCACCTTGGGATTCCCAGGATTATTTAAAGAAAGTTGGTAGGTAGATGGACCTGGCTTCAGGCCTTCCATCCTATGTGGACCCTCCAGCATGTCCTGGGTCTCTCTTTGGGTTTCTTCCAGTGGGATGTGCCTGGAACACCTCACCAGGGAGGCATCTGAACCACCAAATCAGTTCCTATCAACACCTTGGATGCCTTGAATTTCTTCCATAAATGATATGAACTGATTCGGTGACAAAGGGCAATCTTGGCGGACTCCAACTCTCACCGCAAACAAGAGAGTTGGAGCTTGGGTTGCTGGCATTGCAGCCCTAGCGCTGACACTGGTCATACAAGGACCTATCAGTCCATTTCAAAGGACCTGGTACCCAATACTCCACAGGACTCCCCAAGGGGCATGGTCAAACGTCTTCTCTAAGTCCACAAAACACATGCAGACTTGTTGGGCAAATTTTCATGAATCTTCTAGGACCCTGCATGACAAAGTAAATATTCTAAATTGGCGATTTGAGTCTGTTTTGGACCAAAAGAGTACCAAACCTGGATTAAATATTAATTTTTGACTGAGAGTTGACTTTGACAATTCTGGTTCTTAACACATTGTCTGGGTAATGAATCCATTGCCTGCTAGAATCCCAGTCACTGAGTTCTTGGGTAACTAGACTTGATGTTGTCTCTGGTCTCATCCGAATGACTTCTTCAATTTTGGAACGTGGGTTGGAACCACCATGCTTAGAAAGTGTAGCTGCTGTCCTTGGAAGTACTCTCTGAGTTTCAGGAAGAGTCTGACTTTGCTTTGGGATATGAGAAAAGAAACAATGCATGCCATTGGTCTATAAAAAAAATCCTTCTGACAGTTTCACATTTTGCAGCCTTTTCATCAACAGACTGTCTGCTCTTTTGAGAGAACAAAGAGCTGCTAGATCAGGAATAAAGTCACATATTATTAAATTCTCCCAGACTTCCATGCAGAAACACTCTCTGTTTGGTTCTTCGATTGCTGCTATGTGACATTTTGGATAACGCCTCCACACAGATTGACCTAAGAAGCTCTGTTTATGCAGAGCTAGTCTGGAGCCTTTGGTTTGTTCACTTTATGCCAGAAAGCAGAACCTTTTTATTCTTTCTTCTATTTTTTCTTTTGTCCTCTCTTGTATTGTGAAGTTTCATACTTTAGCAACCAAATTAATTTACTACAATGTATGTAGTTATCAGTTTAGTTGAATACAGTTCTGAATGTAAACAAGCACAGAGTTATTGTATTAGTCTTCTGTTTGGTGTGGTGGTCAGTCATCATGATTGGCTTTATTCTGACTGAACGTTAAGCTGATTGCTGTTGGACTGGGATTGTTGTTGCTTAGTGTCAGTGCAGCACTTAGACCTACTGGCTCTGGTCCATCATCTAACCCTCTCCATATCTGTTTATGGTTTATGTTTATGGTTTGTTTTCCATAAAAATAAACAACCAAAACAACATTAATTAAAATGTATTGTGATTCTTTTAGTTGCCAAAATTGTTTAAAAACATATTAATCATTCAGCTTAGACAGGGGAAAAAGGACAAAAGTGCCAGTTAGGACTTTTGTTAAAAGAAAAAAAATAAAAGGAATGAATCAATAAAAAGTGCAAACTAACTAACTCAAATGCTCGCAACATTTTTCAAAATCCTGACTTTTTAACAATATTAAGCATCTTTTTAGATATAGTTGTCCAAATGAAAGTTGTCAAGATCATTTTAATGAATGCAATTAATTGATCTATTGCTTATCACAACAGGCTTAATAGGACTGTTGCCAGTTTTTGACCATTCCAGGCTTCAATTTGTATATATGAATTAGTGTGTATATACAGTATATACCTATATATCTACATCTATATCTATATAGATATTGATATCTATATAGATATAGATATATAAAAAAATATATATATATAGATAGAAATAGATATTTGTGTGTGCTTTTTCTAAAAGCAAAACTAACAAGTCAGAGAACTGTCAAAAAAGGAATCCCCAAGACTTAATAAAACCATTTTATTATTAGCTCTGCAGCTCAATTCACTGCACTATTTTATGTTGAAGAGTAGCAAAGGGGTAAAAACTAAAATCACCCCAGGCTAAAGAATTATAGGAACATCATTAATGACCATATTCCAGCCTGAATGTGAGTTTCTCAAGGGCAAATCCACTAGAACCAGCTGCAGGTATGACCTGCGATAGGCATGCATGGAAACGCGTGGCAGATCTGTTTTCCTCCGGAGACTGTCCCATTCAGTCGACTGGATGAGTCATCCCAGCCTGGCAGGGGGGGCACAGCTCTGTGATCAGGAAGCCTGGAGGAGAAGTGGTGCAGGGCTGCAGTTCAACCTCAGCAAGCTTTCAAATAAACACACCTACCATGTTCAGAACATTCCTGATTGTTAGCAGATGGCTGGAAAATCTTGTTAGACACTGCTGTGCATGTCTGTGCTTGTTGTGATTTACTTAAATAGGTCGGACAATCAACAGAGAGCCTGCTGCTGGTAGCCCTAATCTATTCAGTCCATCAGTAGCAGCAGGATAGCTGATTTTTTTTGTAAGCCCTGCACACAATGCACACAAATTTCTGTCTGATTTGCGACACTCTGAAGGTAAAGAGCATATTTAAGATGCTGAGCGAAATCCAGGGTTGGTTACATCCAGAATGCATTCCTGGAACAGGAGACTTCTTGCCTGTGAATCTCCCTGAACCTTTTATATCTTCTTTACAGTTCATACATTTCTCTGCAAGCACACACTCCCTCTAAAATTTTATGTACAACATGTGAGCAGTGCAGTGGTTTTGACGCCAGCATCGTACCTGGGTGCCATTATTTTAAGCTTATTTAAACTGAATCATTTTAAAGCTTAAAATAATGGCAAAAATAAAAATGAATCATTTTAAAGCTGGAGTTTGCATGTTTTCCCTGTGTATGCGTGGGTTCTCTCCAGGTACTCCGGCTTCCTCCCACAGTCCATCTGGTCGTTTGACAAAATGTTTTTTGTTGGTTTGTAGAACTGTCAACGAAAAGGGATAAAATTCCAGTTATAGTCATAAACCGAAAAGTTGCCTTCTGGTCA
Source organism: Alfaro cultratus (assembly GCA_903066825.1). Taxonomy (NCBI): domain Eukaryota; kingdom Metazoa; phylum Chordata; class Actinopteri; order Cyprinodontiformes; family Poeciliidae; genus Alfaro; species Alfaro cultratus. The sequence goes on from CAEFZX010027086.1 coordinate 19,369, forward strand.
TTGCCAAGCGATAAGAGTTGCAGTTGCTTAAATGCTCTTCAGTGATGCATAGCTGTACGTGTTACAACTGAAGCACAAATGCTGCAGAATTTTTCAAAATGGCCAAAAAAAATGTGTGGCTGCCTAGCTTAGCTGCTGATCAAAAGATTAAACACCTCGGGGTCAAATGTGTGATTTCTGGTTTTTTTCCCCATCAGATGTGCAAAAGAAATGTCTCTGTAACATGTTAGGGTTTGGTTTAATTTCCCATGTTTCCTTTAGACATAGCTGATGCAGGTAATAGCTTCATAAATAATAGATGAGTCTCTCCTCCTTTATTGCTCTTCCCTTCTATTAATAATAGAAATTCATAGTTTCCTGAGATCAGCTGTGCATAATGACTGATTAGAGCTGCTGTTGTACAAACACTGACTGGCAGCTCTTATTATGTTGATTATATTTGTAGGGTATTTATGTTATATTGTATGTAATGATTTAAAAGCTTTTCCCTTTCCAGTTCGCAATTATTGTTTACATTTCAAAGCTATATGTAGAATAGCAACTTTAGACCTACTTTTATTAGTTTTCCATAAAACATTTTTATGGTTGAAGATCTCATTTCAGTTCAGTTGTAGGTTGAAAAGACAAAAGGGTGAGGTTGTCCACATGTGCATTTAGCATTAAAACTTTTCTTTTATTATTATTATTTACCATAACACAAGGTCATGAGGCAAACTGAGATGTGAAAACTAGAAAGGAAATGTAAAAACACCTAATTCAAATCCACAGGACGAACTGTCACATTTATCTGTTTATTTCTAATTCTTTTTTTTTCACAGTTTCTTCTCATTCCACCTCCCACCTATCATTCACTGTTGCTATGTTTACTTCTCTGTTATTGTCAGGGTTCAAATGTCCAGTGTGCTCCAAGTATGTGTCCTCGGATGAGATGGATCTTCACCTGGTTTTGTGTTTAACCAAACCACGCATCACGTATAACGGTAAGAATGAGGCCTCCTTTTTTATTAGTTAATCTACTAGCTACTGGCATGCTATGCTTCTATAGAGCGCTGATAGAGATGTGACATTCTTCCACGTTATGCTTCAGTGTTTATCATCTTAAACACTGATAAGATGATAGGTGAAGTTTATTGCCATTTAATAACTTTATTGTTAACATGTGACTTTTTGTAATTTTGATATGTGTCTCACTGGCACCCATTTTTTTTCTTCTCTTTCTCCTTTCACTTCCTCAGACACACACACCGTCTCACACACACGTGTCAGACGTGTGTCATGCACACGTCTGACACGTCTTTCTATCTTCACAAGAACTTTACATTGACCTTCATTTCTATAGCCTAACCCTGACCTTTACCCTGCAGCTACCCATTACAAGGACATGCCTCAGACCCTTAGTCCTAAACCCAACCCTTAACCAGAAAACATCACTTCTTCTCGTATTGCCCAGGTTTGGGCATTAACATCCGTACATTTCTGAAACTCTGGTGGGAATATTTCAGAACAAACGGATCTTCAATTCTAAATTTTTTCTTGTTTAAAAAAAGATTTGAATTATTTATTTGCATATTTAAATAAATTTCCAATATTACATAAAAAGGCCTTAGTATTTAAATGAAAAACCTGCAGAACCTGCCAATTTTTTTTATAATTAATCATCAGAATAATCGATGGCATAATCAACTACAAAGTAACTATTAGGTGCAGCTCCATTTCTGAATATCTTTAATAAACTGTTAGATTTGCTCATAAAGATTTCCTTGTTTTTCTCCACTAAGGTTAATTCAACTGTATGAATTAAATTTGAATAACTATCAGTGAGACTGTTTTTTTTTTTTTCTGGCTGATTTGATATCCTCTGTATCGTCTGATAATTCACTGCGTTCTCTTACATCAGTTCAACGTCAAGCTACATCAAGCATAAGAAATGCTGCTGTATTTCAAACCAAAAGAGTTGTTTTACTGAAACAAGAGGAAAAAATCATTTATTGAAGGCAGACGAGCATAAAGTATGAGCTAATAACACCGCGCTCCCACCAACAGGTTCTAATGTTCAAAAAGTGACTGAGTCTGTGTGAAAATGAAGCGCTCCCAGCTCTTTGGTTATGTAACAGCAGGCTCCTTTTCCAACCCGCTTCCCTGTGAAATCTTGTGTAATCTGCCTGTAATGTTTCCAAAAGCAGAGACTAATGCTGTGTTTGCCTGAGGGCAGCTTCTCCTTGTTATTCTCACTGTTGTGTACTTAAAGACGGCAGAATCACTGTTAATGTGCCCGGCAGGCCTCTCTCATTACTCTACTTTCTTCCTGGGGTTTTCTTGCTTCGTCGCCTTTTGTTCAACATGAACATGAGCTTGAAAACTTGTGAAATTGTTCCTTTCTGAAACCGTAATCATTCCACATTTCCACTGAACTTGTCTTTGAGCTGAACACTTTCGGGGCCAAGTCTAGTTCCTGTTTGAAAAAAAAAAAAAAAGCGGGTTTCCTGTTCAGCTGACACAGATTCCTCTGTGTCTTCCTGTGTCGGTCATATGATAATCATGGTGTAATGAGCTTGCTTCTGCATGGAGGAGAAAGTGAGGAAAATGCCACACTTGGAGCCTCAGCAGAAGGAGAGGCAGCTATTAATGTTGTAGGTGATGGAGCAGTGTTGAGGGGGCGGACCGCTGCTGTTCTGGTTTTTCTACCAGTTCCAGTTCTTAAGCGGTCTTAACTGGTTCCACTTTTCCAAAACCAGAGATCCACATCACAGACACATTATAAACGTCTCAACGTTATAAACAACTGGCAGTGCTTGTGAATGCTTCACAGTCCTGATAAGATGGTCCCTGATCTGGGCGTTAAACCCAGTTTTTAGAGCAATGGTTATTAAAAAATTAACAGCGCTAAACTGAGTTGGAAATTACATTTATATAAATTATCATTTTTATGGATTCAAGAGGAAATAATCAGTTGTAACCTGCATATTGACCTACCTACGCTCTGTTACTGTGTTTTAAATTTGACCTTTGAAAAAACCAAACTAATTCCTGGATCACATGGCAAGACTTTAGAATTGTCGGCCAATTTTCAAAACCCAAGAGACCCTACACATAACAATAATAAATCATAGATATAACAGGTTTGGTCGTGGCAATACACCACACACAACCCGATTTTTGTCACCAATATTCAGATGTCAGATGGGAAATCTTGCAAAAAGTCTGAAGACCAAACGTGAGCTCAGTGTAAACGAGAATGGCTGACAGGGAATAAGCAATGCCGATAGTTTGTGGACTATGTTTATCAGAGAAAAAAAGATGCAAAGCGTCTCTGACGTCCACTGGACTCTGGTGCACCGTGGTTGTTGTTTTGTCTTCTTTATTCAGAATTTCCCCCCATGTCTCCGTCACCTCGCTCTCTAATGCATCACATTCAAGGCTGTGTTTTCATTTGTCCTCGGGGAACTCACCGTATGCTACCTTATGGAGCTAAGACAGTCCAACATGTCTTGGATTTTGTTTCAGTTTTGCAAAGTCTTGCCGTGTGAACTAGACATAAGCTGCAGCGTTTTAAACATGGCACTCAGAACATTTTGATTGGCTGCTGATCACCATGAGCCCGCCCCTAGCTCCTGGTGATAATGGTTCTATCCATTGGTCCTGCAGCAGTACTGACAAAGCACCAGTTTCAAGGCTCAGAGTTTAACATAAACTCCCCATCTGCTAGCATGTTAACCTTTGAATCAACACTAATACCCATGTCACACTTTTACATATTTGCCTTTATGTCCAGTGGCTGACTTGGCGCCATAGGATAGTAAGTTCTCTCATTGCCTTGCTGCACGTCTAACTCTGGAGCATAAATGGTTTAATCAGGCTGTCATCAATTCTTTGGACATCTTGAAAATTTTTATCATGCTTGCTGCAGCGGTCACATATCATGCATATAGAAGTCCACTACTGCTACTGAATCAATACAACTTTGACTTGAACTTTGCACAATACTCTGAAAACATGACCTAATCTTGTAGGCTAAACCATCTGAAATGGCAACACATCATGCCCCGATTGAAAGAAATCTAAGAACGGATAAGAAACAAAGTCAGTCTGGAATTGGTAACTAAACCATTTCTAAGGCTTTTGGACTAACCTAGTGTGGTGGTCAGTGACTGCTGCTGCACTACTTTAAGACCTGTATCATGATAACTTCTCTGCACCAGAAAATCCTGAACGGCAAAAACAGAAAGTGTTAAGGTGGCCCAGTAAAAACCCAGACATACTCTTATGGTATGACCTTAAACAGGTTGAAAATGATGGAAATATTTGCAATGTGCCTGAATTAAAATAATTCTGCAAAGCTGAGTGGGCCAAAATTCCTCCACAGTGATGGAAAAGACTGTTGTCTATTCTGAGCAGTTGCTGCCTTCAGCAGTCAATGTGGGTCTCTAGCAGATTCATACAGAAACAGGAACTGAAGAAGATACAAATTTGCCACATCTCATGTCAACAAAAACTGCAGCATGGACTCTCAAATAATGTTTTGTTTTCACACACATACACACACATGCACACACACACACAGAGAGAGCACCTTCTGGTCCCTAAATATATCCACTGGTGGTTCATAGCAAGCACACACAGCAGCTGCCATGTGAACGTAACACCAGAGATGTTTCCCGGTCTTATTTCTAGCCTGCTCAGAAACACTCTCATCTATTTCTATGAAAACAGCCATGATACAGAATGGATGGTGTGGAGGTCAGCGTGTTGATCAGCAGAATGGTGAATTTACCTTTTAGAACTGATGTTACCCACGTTAATGAGGAAGCTCTTAAATAACAGACCAACATTTTTGCACTCATTGCACAGACAACATTTGATGGTACATTTAACCTTGGTCCATATTTATTCCTTCAGTAACTTAGTGAGCCCTTTACAGTACATTGACATCAACAGTAATATACAGCGAGGTGTTTTTTTTTGTTTGTTTGTTTTAAATAATGAACTGAAATGTTGTCTTATGCAATCAAACATTAAAATACTCCACAGTCTCAGAATCCTCAGCAGTATAGATGTCTGGACACTGGCTCGGTCACTTCTAGGACTTTCTGTCATTTTTCTATAAAAACTTCATTGTTGCCTTGGTGATCGATTTTGGGTCATTTCCTAACACAGCAGGCAGTGTTGTTCTCGACCAAAGAACTCAAGTTTGGTCTTACTGCATCTTGCGCTTTAATGAGCTGCACCAGGAAGTGGTCTGCCTCAGGTGACACAAAGAGGTTTCCTCTGGATGACGGTTAAATGCTCACTGGTGAAGCTGAGACAGGCCTTCATTGCAACAGGAGGCCAGATTTCAGTCCATGAGGAAGGTGCTGTTCTCCAGTGTTGTTCTTCATGTTTCTGGTTCTAAGTCTTCAGAACATGAACAAGATCATCCTGCTCCGTTTTAGACTGATCCCTCACCTTTCTCATGATCAACCATACTGGATCAGAGAAGATCTTCTTTGGAACTTAATGGTGTATTCACATCTACCACTTTTGGTCTACTTTAAACAGACCAAAGTTTGCTTCCTTGTTGGTCTGGACCTTTTGTACAGGTGTGGATATGCAGTGCAAACAAGGAAGGAACTCTGGTGCAGTTTGCCTCTGATGTGAATACAGACCTGTGTTGTCACCTGTACAGCTGTATTTACAAAGGTATAGTTCACTTTCAAAAGGTACAGTGTGAAAGCAAAAACGACCAGAGAAAAACTAATGTCCTCTTTTGGTCTGGGCCTGGTGTCAATAAACTGAGGGTGATTGAAGGTCATTTGATAAGTCTTAAGTTTCACAATATGTTTGGAATCATTGTCTTATTAAATGGACAAGCTTCACATTGCTTCACATTTTGCTAGAGAATATGCAGAGGAGATGATGGTGGCCTCTGAGCCTGCAAGGTGTCCAGGTCCTTGTCCAGGTCCTTGTCCAGGTCCTTGTTCAGGTCCTTGTCCAGGTCCTTGTCCAGGTCATTGTCCAGGTCCTTGTTCAGGTTCTTGTCCAGGTCCTTGTCCAGGTCCATTGCCCACAGAGCAAATTGAACATTGGTGTTTTTTAACTATGATGCAGGCAAACCTATGTTTGTTGCCATGTTCTTTTTAAAAAGAAGAGATGTTCTCCTGGCCAGTCTTCCAAAGCAGCCATACTCTTTTGATCATGAGTTTGACCCTTGAGCATGCTACCTGAGGCATGCAGAGTCTGACATGGAGCTCTTGGGTTACTCTGATCAATGTATGATTGAATTTTCTGGGACATCCACTCCTAGTCCAAGGTGTACTTTTTTCCCCCTTTATAAATAAATCCCTTTTGTCGTAGATTGATGGACTCTGAACCGGCCTGTATGACCCTTCTCTGATTGATGTGTGGTAAAAATGGATTTTCTAAGGTAATGTTTCTGTTCTGGCATTAAGTCAACACACACCTGTATGTAGTAAACACAAAGAGTTGGTTTCAGTCTATGTTTACCCACAGTCTCGTCCACTCGCAGCAGACTGTCTGTGCATTATAGATGCTTTTGGCCTCAGTGAGCTGGATGCCATGTGCTCCAGCCCATAATAACAAGCTTTTGCCGGCCTATGTGGGTTAATCCACGGTTACATAAGATCAGCCCTAATGACTCTGTGTGTTTTGCTGCAGGTGATGGGTTTAATGGTGCACATGCTGACTTCCACTTAAGAGCCAGACCAGAAATATTCATAGTGGGAGGGGTTCACTCATATGAACACACCCACCCACACACACACACACACACACACACACACACACACACACACACACACACACACACACACACACACACACACACAGAGTTACCACTCTGACTGGAAACAGGGTTAGGGGGATTCCTGTGGCCTTCAAAGCGACAATATTAAACTGAGAGTATGAACACATTTGTGAGAATATTTAAACCCATCCTGGTAAATCAGTGAGACCTTCACTGACCTTTGTGGGTAGTTAAAGCATGCATAAAGAGTAGCAGTGAGCAACATGGGGGTTACTGTTGAGTATTGAACTAGTTAGTGTCATGGCTAGTGCATAAACCAGTTCAAAATAATTTTATTTGTTTTAGCAGTGTGGGTGCAGTCCACACTATAGATCTATCATCCAGCAGCAACAGACAATCCATCATTATGATTCAATAAAATGTTACTCCTAACAACATCCCATGTTAAATGTGAAGGAATGATTCAGTTTGCTGTCAGCCGACAATGGGGCTAAAGCTGGCTGTAGTTTTTACTACTATAAATGATACTTTTCATTTATTTGGTAAAAAAAAAAATGTTGCCTTAAAACTTGCTGAAAACAAACAAGGTTTGTCCTGACTGTAGTGTCGGTGAGGAACCTTGTGGCCTGTTGGTAAAGCAGGAACACCAGGCTACAGTTGTGAGTTTGATTCCTGGACCTGAACCATTTCCCTGCTCTCTGACCCCGACTTCCTGTTCAACTTCTAATGAACAAAGGCCACACAAAGAGCCGCTGCCCTGGGTTTAATGAAGTCAAAGTGTTGTATGTATCCCACTTAGGACTGCAACCAACAATTATTTTAGTAACCAATTATTTTATCAATTATTCTGGTGATCAGTTGTGAGGGGGTGGAACGCTGTGCATACTTTTCATATATGTATAGTATATTTGTAAAGTTTTGTCTTAACTGCTGCTCTGTGTGTTATTTTAGCAGATTGCATGTGTTAGTCTGTATACTCTAGTTAGCAATTATTCAATTACAAAATTAGTTGATGGTTATTTCTATAATCGATTCATCGCAATTAATGGTTAACCCCACTACTGCTAGTTGATGCATATTCTGCACATACCAAGGATCAAGTTGGAGGAATTATACTGACATTCATCAAACACATTACTAATATAAGACTAATTTATCAGTTTTTTGAAATTATGAGTACCTCCATTTAATCATCAGTGGAAAACGTTGTGCAGTAACCTGCTCCCTCTGCCAGCAGCAGGCAGGATGTGGTTACTTCACTGACTGCATATGCAAAAACTACAACTTTCATTCAAGGCGCCTGCAGCTCACAGTTCATATTGCCTAGTTTATGATGGTCTACCTTTCATAATAATATGGAATAAACTGCTGCATTGTCCCTTCAATTCAGCAGTGTCCATTTTACTTCTTCAATATGGCATTAGAAATGGTGCCGTCAGTCTTTCTCACGCCTGTGCTGTTGTGTGTGTTCTTGCCACTAGAGGATGTCCTGTCTAAGGATGCAGGAGAATGTGCAATCTGCCTGGAGGAGCTGCAGCAGGGAAACACCATCGCCCGCCTGCCCTGCCTCTGCATCTATCACAAAGGGTGGGAAGCTCGTTTTTAGTCCTTGCTCTTCACATGAAAGTTGTCAGACTCCAGAAATGACACATTATGCTTCATTACACATCTTAAAATGTAAAAGTTGACATGTGGCTCCTTACAGTGCAGAATCTTCTAACAGCTCACACCATGAGTCTCTGCTAGGTTTAATGACATAACATGCTGTGAGTGAATGTTCTGCTCTGATTGTGTTTCAGGTGTATCGACGAGTGGTTTGAGGTGAACAGATCGTGTCCGGAGCACCCGGCAGATTAAAGCGTCCTTTGCACAGGTAACCTTCCACCCAGAGCGGAAGCACTGACCCACCAGGAGGCCCTGAGCAGTTCGTTCTGTTCCCGGAACGTTCTCTTATCTCGGCCGTTTCTGTGAGCGTTTCCACTGTGGAGTCCAGAACAGATGCTGCGCTGTGGCTCCGCCCACTGCAGCAGGATTGGCTGCTGTCGTGTTCAGCGGCTGAGTGTGGCTCCTGTCGGCAAAATAAAAGTTCATTGCATTTATACCTTTTGTTATGTTACACCCTTATTATAAATTTTCCAAAATCCTGCAGCCTTTGCTTTGTTGATGAAGCTCAGAACTGAGCTGTTTCCACTGATCATGTGTATGTATGTTTCTATTTTAGGACTGTGAATGTTAACAGATGTGATTAATAAGAAACATTTAACACGTAATATTACATAATGCAGATTAATCTAATAATTTGTGTTGACCTTAAAACGTCTCTAGCATTGGTTCGGTTGAAGTGAACTCTGCTGCAGTTCAGTGCGTTATGTGAACACAGATGAACTAGTGCAGGGCATTATGGGTAAATAAAAACAAAACAAACTTATCTAGCATTAGCGAGAGAAAAGACGTCATCTGAAAAGAGGAATCCTCCAACCTCTAAAATCTGATGCTGCTCCATTTGTCTTTACATTCCTTGAAGAAGGAAGTTGAATTCAGTCTCTTCTTCAGTGGTTTTTGTGCCGATTCCTTCCATTTCTGGTGCAGTGCTACCATGGATGAGGGAGGGAGCAGGTTTTCAGTTCAGTGTGAAGGTTCTGGGAGGAAATGTTCTTACAGTCCAAACTCTGCTCTGCTCTGTGGAACAGCGTCTTGCTGTAGAAACACACCCTCCAGTGTTTGAACTGATGTGTATCTGAAGAAGTCAGCGGGTTGTTTCTGACTCTGTGTCTTTGTTCTGTGTCATGTGATCCCAGGTAACCCACTCTGACAGAATGAAGCTCGGATCCAGCCAGACTGTCGGACCCCGCCAACACTGTGATTGGCTGACCCATCCCACCCCCTCCCAAACAGCCAACCGCACGGTGTAGAACCTCAGTATGCCAAATCTCTTTGGAGGAATCTTCAGGGATATAAACTCTGTGTGTGTTTTTGTGTGTGTGTGTTTTTTTGTTTTTTATGTTTGAGTTGCACTTTCTTTTTTTTTTCTCCAAGTGAATGGACACATCCGCTCAGTCAGGCCTGACATTCCATCAGGGCAGGAGGTGCTGCTGCTGCTGTAGCTCAGCTCCGCTGCCCTCCTCCTCCGTCAGCGTCGGGTTTTTTTCTCCCAGTGCCTTGTTTGCAGCGATGCTGAGCACCGAGCAGGGTGGGACAGGAGCTCTCTGCTGCAGGATCATCTCACCATAACTGCCATTAAAGCAGCCGGGAGCCGGGCGGCCCCCGTCTGCACCGGCAGCTGTCGCCAAATGGTGCCAATCAACTGTGAAAACCGTCCGTCACTCGTCTCATGAGTACTTTTTAACCCCGAACCGTGCAGCAGGGCTCTGCAGGCGCAACGCCCACTGCATCAATTACCAGCCTCAGGCCTCTGCAGGCTGCTGGTGCCAGCAGGAGAAAAGCAAAAAGCTCATTTTATTCTTCCATTTCAAGATGTTTTACAACAGCACTTTCTCTACCTTGGCAACAGGCTTCTCTTTAGCATTGATTTACAGATACTGTAATTTATAGCTGTGTTAGGGATTATAGCGGAGTGTTTTAAAAGAGTGAGTAAAATGAGACAAAACAAAAAAAAACTTGGGGGAAGTGCGTCGCTCCAGAGCAAAACAGGGACAAACATGTAGCTGAATTGTTCTCCCTGGACAGAAATGGATCAGCTTTTTTTCCCCCCAACATTTGCTGTAGAAACTGCAAAAACATTTCTCTCTGCTTTCACTAGAAAAACACTAAATCTTACAAAGTATTATTGTCTACTCCCTCGCTTTGTCACTTTGAAGTGACAAAGCAGCTTGTTTTAGGTCAATAACTCCTTAAAAATACATTTTTCCAGGTTATAAGTGAAATAATCTGCTAGCGGAACTAGCGCTTCATTTTTTTATTATTATTTTAAGGAATCATTAACTGAAAACAAGCTCTTTATCTTGTTCAGAGGATCGTTTTAAGTTAGTTGTATTTCAGGTGGACTTAAACATTTGCAGTAGAAACAGGACCAAAAATACTCTGTAAGGTTTAGTGTTTCTGCAGAGCTGAATCACTAAACAAATGTTTGAGAGAGGCGTTTCACACCGGTGCTGCGTGGAGCAGACCTGCTGCTCACCTGGGAACCGGACCGCTGGTTCCCAAACAGAACCACTAACCAGATCAGTCACTGTTTCAGCAGGAATCCTGTTAACAGAAGCCACAGTTTGATGCGCTCTTTTGGATCGGGCAGTCCATGGACGGCCGCTCCGTCCCCTCGTTCTGAACCAGTCCATTTTATAAAAAAAGAAAAGAAAAAAAAAGCATGTTTACCTAAAGTGCTGTACGACAGGAACAGATAATACTGAGACAATAATAATAATATAAGAAAACATTAAAAGCAGAATAAAACATACTTAAAAATGCAACAGAATTAAATAGAAATCAACAAACTCACATTGTGTCAAAATCCACTGAAAACAAGTTTGTTTTTAACAGAGACTTGAAAACAACATGGCCACTAATTCAAATGAGCTTCTAAATGCTGCTGCATTTCTCTCCATGTTCTTTCATTCCCAGAACGATTCTGCAGCATGCATGTCAGAACTGCTGGTTTTCTGTTTCTCTACTGCTGCTACCGTGTAGAAATATTTCTGCCTGAAACAGAGACGGTCTGGTCAGAGCTGCTGGACATGAAAAGCTCCTTCGTTTCCTGATCTGGGTTTCTGTCATCACTCGCCTCCCAACGCTCTGGAGGGAATAAAGCACTTAGAGAACATATGAATGAACTTTTATTTAGACTTTTTTTCAAAAAAGTGAAACGAATCACTTGGTGAAATATTGAGGCATTCAAAAAGAGACGCTTGAAAAAGAAAAGATCCAAATTTACAACATAAACTAACGTCAGTGGTCACCTTTCCTGTCACATTAGAGAATATGCTTCTTTTTTTCAACTGGAAATGAACCGAGTTCCTGTTGCCTCGGCGATGATGTGTCGCTCTGATGCAACGAGGCAACATGACACAACAGGAGCCGTTTCTAAAGGTTTTCGAGGACCATGTGTTTTTGTTTCAATTATTTTTCTGTCTTTTATACTTTGTTGTTTGTGGTCTACTTCTTAAAGAAACAGTGTGCAACAATTACTGACAGCCCGTGTTGGCAGGATGAGTGAAACGTTTCCCAAACATGGGAGCCCTCCATCAGAAGGCCTTCTGTGTTCCTGACTGAAGAACATCTAAACACATTGACACAAGACTGTTCTGACATTGATCATAACTAAGGCTAATCTTTGCATTTATTGCATATTTTGGTTTAAAACCGATCGCCCCCATGCTCAGCTGAAACCACCATGTCTGGTGGAAAAGAGTTGTGTGTTCCTTGGTTTTCCTCCAGTCCGGTGGATCAGTACGGCCGGGTTTTGCTGTAGTTGGGGTTTCTCAGGTAGTTCAGTCTCACAGGTCGCTGGGTGTTTGGTTCCAATCAGAGGAATCTTCTTAGCCCGCTTCGACTACCAGAGATACAAAGTCATTTTCCATGTTCTGCTTCGTAGTCTCTGTCAGAAGATATGAATTGATGACTCCAATAAATAATATTTACCAGCAGGAGGTCACAGAGTTATTTTTGTTTCATTCAGGGTTCATAATGTGTCATATTTTGAGTCAACAAATCTGATTGAGGGTCAGAAGAACCTAAACAAAAGAGTAATAGAGTGAGACAAAGTTGTGAGATAATACTGTGAATTAAGATATCAGGGCTTTTAGAAAAATTTATCTGATTAAGTCGTGATTAACTAAAATGAGAAATAAATGTAGAATAGTGAAGTGAGACAAAAAGGTTCTACCAGTTCAAAATGGCAGAAGGGACGAATTGTGAAGATGTCAGAACGTCTTCCAGCTCCTGAAGGTCCAGTCCACAGCTTCCCTCTGACCAACCAGTCAGCTGGCTTGGCTCTCTTGTTCTGGAGTTTGGTACAAATTGTGGTAGAAGCAACACACTGCACCCAACTGCCATCCCTTCACAAAGGTTTCATATTGTCCTGTTATGATACATAAAATCCCCCCTCCCTCATTTACACTGCTACCAAAAAGTCTGAGCACCCCTGACCTTTCTCCACATGTGGTAGGATGAAAGGCTACACTCTCATCCAATGAGCCATGGTGAACAGCCCATTATGACAAATCTGTATTTTCACATATTAAAATATATATATATATATAATAAATGTAAACATTTAACATAACATGCAAAAATATTCACATCCTTTTTAGATCTGATTGGTCATCCTTGAGATGTCTCTGCAGTCCAGCTGGTTGACCCATCATCATCTGGAGTGGGTCACATGTCTGTGGAAGCTGACAGAGCAGAAACCAAGCGATGAAGTCAAACACATCTGCAGAAGAATACTTAAAACAATTCAATAGTCTGGAGGGTCCCAGAAAACTCAGTGGTCTCCATTATTAGCAAACAAAAGAAGGTTGGAACCTCTGGCTGCCAGAAATATATCAGTCTAAACCAAAGTATCACTTTTTGGGTGTGAGTTCATATGCATCAGTTATGTTTACAGGCGCTGTATGTAATTTTACTTTTTAAAAAGGCATTTTACATTTGCTAAAGCTGTCACCATGAGCCTGGTACGTTTTGGCAAAAAACGACTAATGCCACTATTTTAGGAAGGTGATGGCATTGAAAACAATGTTTAAAATCCTTCTTTTTTTTTTTACTGTGCCATGATTGCTTTATACAGATTATTTTTGGTTTCAGTCAGTAAGAAGATGTGGAAAACCAAACGGTTGTAAATAATCCTAATAAAATCAAACTCATTAAGCAGCTTAAGACACCAACTGGAACACGGTTTTACCAGCCCATAAACACAACACATTCTTCTGCATGCTTGAGTTCAGGTACGTTTGGGTCTTTGGTAATTGTTACACACTGGACCTGCCTGTTCTTCTGCTTTCTGCAAACATTTCCTGTATCTGGTGGAGAAGCTGCTGCTTCAGCTGCTGTAGCTGCAGATAAGCTGCTGTCTTCCAGGGCTGGACAGTAATAAGCACAGATAAGTGAGCTAAAACATTGAGCTCTTTTCTACCTGGACCAGACTGTTGGACTGAACAGTGCCTGCCGGACTCGGGTCAAAGTCCTTCAACTGAGTAAACCTGCCGAAAGAACTTGAGCGTCCAGCCTGCAGGAGCGCAGGTTGTCTGAAGACCTTATCAGTGATGAACAAACTCCTCCTGAATCTGGAGACAAAGAACCACCTGATCCCAATGATCCCAAAGCTCCACAACTTTATAGAAACATTTTGTTTTGTCTTTTCTGTGACTCTAGTACATAATCCAGCTCTCTCCTTCTTTCCCCAGTTTTGTCCCCATAGAGAAACTTAGAAAATGTATTTCTGTTTCTCAACTTCTTCAACAGGAACTTTAAAAGTTGTTCTCTTTTGGTGAATGTTGCAACATGTTGCTGCTAAGAAACATGATGAACTTCCCCCCATGTTTTGTTCCTCTTTCTTTTCCTCTAAAACATGCCAGTTAATGTAACTGTGAACATTTTTTAACTCAGAACTGCACATGCAGCAGTAGAACCCTGAACATGAAACAGCACGCGCACTTTTGGCTTAACAGAGTTGATTTAAGGTAATTTTATAAGAACTGTTTTGTTTTTTTTCATCATATTTGTTAAAACTGTCTCCATGTCAGGACAGTTTGATGGATAATCTTTCAAAAGGTCGATCTTCTCCACCTCCTCGCTGTGCTGTCTGAAGAAATGCAACAATCTCCATCAAAAACAACCAATCAGAGTCAGAAGGAGTTTCTTAGTGCTGCCAATCAGGGTGGTAAACACGCTGCTAAATGTACTAATGGTGGAGAAACGTTATGTTTCTGTTTTCTAGTATTTTGAGGGCACTGCATTATAAAATCGAAGCAGTCAGTGATGACTTTTCCAAATCCATGTTCATCTCCTGAGGCGAGAACTAACTTAGCTTCTAAATTAGCTACCATTAGCTTTATCCAACACAGGCAAAGTTTTGGTTTCCTGGTTTTGGTCCCCTCTAATTTGTTTAGAAATAGCAATTTCTAAACAAATTACTATTTGTTTAGAATATTTAGATGGTATATTAAAGGTAAACAAGTGTATGATTAAAAGGACAAACAGTTTATATTTTCGCCTTGAACATCTCTGTCGTCGACTCGTTTTGTAGGTTAAATGCAGAAATGTTCATGTTTTGGCTTGAGCAACATGTATAATTTGATGGTCTGTTAAACCAAAGGCAGCCTAGTTGATATAAAACCTCCTTCCTACAGTGTCACTGAATTTTTTTTAAATTTTCTTCCCATTTCTGTTTTCTAATATTTTGAGGGCAGTCAATTTAAAAATCTCAACAAAGCATCATTTGAATTGTTTTTCACTGGTCATCTTGAAATGTTCAGGAAACAGAGTCAGACCACAGGAAACATTGTGACTGAAACAAAACTGGTCCCACTTCAATCTCACAACAGGAAATGGAAGAGGAACTGTTTGTAACCAAAATGAACTAGTTCAGGTATTTCTGCTGATAACTGACCCTTTCTCATACATATCAGTTGTGGATCCAGTACTGAGGTACTCCGGTACCTCAGTACTGTGAGGTACTGGAGTCACTTGATGGCACTTTGACTGTCACAGGACCTTTTGTGTTTGTGAATGTGTCAAAATGTTTTGGTTCCTGAAGAAGAAATGGAGAGAACTTTGGAGTTTTGGGATCCACCCTGGGATAAACAGGGCTGCTGGTTTTCCTGCTCACCGTGTAAAGCCTGAATGCCACACAGAGATTAGCAGAGCCCTGTAATACACCATCCGACCACACAGTGGTGCTCCTGCTCCTCCCTGCAGTGGCATCTCCTCTTCCACTTTCTGTTGAATTCATGGACATCTCAGAGATCCACATGTACCTTCATGTCTCTACAATATGACAGCTACACTACTGATTCCTACTGATCCTTTCTGTCCACATCTGATCAAACAATTGAGTTTTGTTGATAGTTTTTACTCTGTCTTTTTTATTTCTGTTTGTGAATTGAAGCAGAATTGTTCAACAGGCCTTAATAGATGTGCTGATGACATTTTGTGTCTCTCTGTGTGTTTTGTCATTGCTATGTTTCCATCCACGATACATTGATTTATGAAGCTGGATTGGAGTGAGGTCTCCTACTTTACTGAGAACTGCCAGCATGTAGCAAACAGTCAAGTTTGATTGTTTGTAAGGTGTTTTTCCAAGCAGCAGTCACTTTATTAGTTTGATTCAAATTGAAATACATAACTGTATATCTTTAATTTCATTCATTGTAGCTATTAGACAATGCAGTCAAGTTCAGATTCTTCCAGTTGCTAAAACACTGTCTGCCTATTGGTACATCTATCTCCTGTTGGGGTTTTGCCATCAGAACTGGCTTAATTCTTAGTGGCACAGATTCAGTAACGATGTCAGGAACATTTTCTCAGAGATTCTGGTCCACATTGACAGGTTTGATTGCTGCACATCAGTTACGTAAATCTTCTATTTCACCACCTTCTAATGATGTTCTGTTGGACTGACATCTGGTGACTGCAGAGGCCATTAGAGGACAGTGAATCATTGTCATGTTCAAGAAACCAGTTTAAGACGCTCTAAGCTTCATGATGTGGAATTTTTCCATGTTGGAAGAAGTCTACTGAATATTGGTATACTGTTATAAAGGGGAAGACATGGTCATCAACATTCAGGTTGGCTAAATGTGCTGGGTGTTCAGCGATGGAATGTATACCTCAGTGAGTCTGATTGTTAGAGCTACTGTTGCCTTTCTATGATCTGATCTAAAAATGGTCAAAACTACAGTTGAAAATACCTAAACATGGGGTCTTTCTAATTTATGGGAGGGAATTTCATTTTATTGGACCATAAACACAAAAGGCATGAAGCAACCAGTACAAAATGACAAATAAATACTTGAATGGTACAGAGTGATAACAAAACATGACATAAACTATCCTCTGATACGAATCCTCCTGGAGTAATCAAGCAACCAACCTGACAAGGAATCAGTAAACAATCAGTTGGTAAATCTTCCTTTGTAAAATTGCTTACATTATTAAAATCATTTTCATATGCATTAGGGAAGCTACTCTTCTCTGGTTCTGCCATTACTACAGACAGACTTTGCTTTAACATGAGGATGGATGTAAACTAAACCTGTGTCTGTGGGGCGACCTGGACCAGAGACAACCTCACTATCCTGACTGTGAGAACCTTTGAGGTAGACCTGGGTGAAGATGTTCCAGGCCAAAGAAGACAGAAACCTTTGAACTGAACCAAATATGATTTAGCCAGGTGAAGGATGAGCACAATCGTGAACCAACCAGCATTTTTATGTAAAATTATCATCAATACCAGCACTGGAAATTATTTCCTGTCAGAAGTAGCTGTATTCAAACAAAACCAAATGTATATTCTACAGGGAAGTTGGCATGTTTCTTGTTTTGTTTTCTTTTTCATTGTGACCAGTTCCTATTTCATGTAAAAGTCAGACATGGAATGAAACTCGCAAGTAATTTCTCTCACATGAAACATGACAAATTAAGACCAAAGAAAAACTGTAAACCTGGAGAATTTCCAGCAGATGAACAGTCTGTGCTGCAACATGTGACAAAGGAAATCACTAGGATATACAAATACTTTGCTATGGGGACATTAACCAGAATTAGCTAAAACAGACACAAATGAAATTGAATGCTTGGAACATAGCACACTGAAAACCTTAAACAGAGATGAATGAAGAACTCTCATACAGACCAGTGAAATGTTTTCTGATGGTTTCAGTTGGAAAGGAAGACACTTCGGTTAAACAAACAGCGGTTTCATTTAAACAGGAAGGTGAAGTAACAGGTAATCCTTTCTGAGTTCCAAGATGGATTTGCAGTTCAACCATGAATTGAGCTGTATTGAGGTTTTTCATAATTTAGCATTTACGCTGAAAAAATAAAATTCTTGTATTGTAACTTAACTTTGTTGTAGTAAAAGTATAAACAATCAATTTCACACAAAAAAACATTAAAATGTAATATGTGAAATTGTTTTCAGAACCGTTTTACTGTTTCAAAAAATATGTCCAATTCAGTAGGACATATTCAATTAATTATTTTTGAAGTAAACCTTCTTCAAAAACATAAGGTGTATGGTGTCTATATACTTGTTATTGTCCATGTCAAGGAGTCTGTATCAGTAACTAATGAATATTCATTAAATAGTTATTCTAGTTTATATTAAAGGATCTCAAGTTTGTATGAAGAGTTTTCACTAGTTTGTATTTAAGGTTTTCAGTAGGCTGTGAGAAAGAGTTCAATTTTATCTCCATCAATCTAGACTTTGAATAATGTCCCTCCTGGCCTCCCATATGTTGGCCCCTTAAAGGGATCCACAGGCGTTTTTCACATATTTAAATAAAAATATTGTCACACAGACATCACCATGGTAGAAGAGTATGCTAGGTGCTACAGCGCTAGCTCTATCCAGCCAAAAATGTCTTTTTTTGCGCAATGAGTAAAGTTCAGCCCTTTCAATTTTAACCAGAGTTGAAATAAAAGGTAATGTAAAAATGATGAGGAGAAATTAAAATGAGGAGGCCTGAGCTGATGATCGGGAGAGAGTCGGCCGAAAAAGCTGCTGTTTGTGCTGCTGCTGCCTGTTAATGCTCACCCAGAAGAAGAGTGTTAGCTGCAAAGAGCTCCAGGTTCTAACTCAAGCTGTGCGCGATGAGCACAGGGATAAAAAAATAAAAAATAAAAAATGTGTGTGTTACAGAGACATAAAAATGAATCAATGTCACGCAAAACATCCATCTTCCAATTTTTGATTTCATGCCAACTCCTGCTAACTTCGAGACAGTTTGCTGCAACCCAGGTGTTTTATGCCCTTGTCAGCCTCCATGACCTTGACTTCTTGTGTTTAGTTTAAAGGCTCAACTCCATATAACCTGCCCACATCGTCGACCCAGCACGCTGAAAAAATGACGAGCTACATAGGTGGAAAACAGAACTAGGATATCACATTTTTAAAGTAATTATGAGATTTTACATACCACATCGCTTTCAGGAAAATTACAACATATTTTGGCCAACAAGTTCAACTAGCTGTTGATCCCTTTATCGGAGAGTTGATGACGACTGACATGCAGACATTTTGATTCCAGAACATCATGTTCAGAGTGTACTGATGTTTCTGATGCGTCTCGGTTCACATCAGAAACTACATTTCAACTGAATCCCAGTGCTTGTTTCTGTGAACACAGAGTCCATCCTGCTCAACTCGTGGACAACAGGAAGTGATGTTGTTGAGTTGGTTGAAGCGCAGCAGAAAACGTGTTTGTGTTTCTGATCCATGAAGAGCGCAGCCTTCCTGTCAGTGGAAGAGGAGTCGTTTCTCTGACTCAAACTGCTTCTGTTCCTCCTCAGAGAGCTGGTTTCCTTTCACGCTGTGGAAACACAAGCCATCAGACACACAGTTGACACAGAGACAACGGCTCCTCATCCAAACACTGCTCAAAGCTGACTGGACTGATAACCTTTAGCTTGAATTCATCTTAATGCAAAATTATCAGTGTTCTGAAATGACATGTTTAAACTCACTCTGAAAACTTTAATATGTATGTATTTTAACCAAATTTTAAAAGTTTCAAAAGCAAAATGTTGTTTAGCCTCCTGGTCAGCCGTCTTCCATAACATTTAGTCCAGTCCAGTTTATTTACATGGGGCCAATTAACAACAGATATCTCATACAATAAAAACAATAAAAATAAAATCATTCAGAAGTTTAGAAATGCCTATTTAACCTTTACTATTATTATGTTTTGAAGCAGTAACTGTGCCATACTTGGTTATGACAAAGCTTCTAATAAATCAATAGATCAGTTCATGTCAAACCTCATAATATTGATTTGAATAGAAACATTTTCTAAACAGATTTCAACTGGTTTCTTTGTGCCTGTTTTACATCATCACATGTTTTTAAGCATTATGTCATTTTTGGAGGCATTTGCTTTGATTTCTATGTATGAGTCGATAAGTTAGGTTATTACTGGCATGTGGTGTATACATTTATATCATAAGCTTCATGTTGATAGAAATATTAGTAACACATTTACAGAGGAAATCGATGGTAGTGATCACGCTCAGGTCAAAGAGAACCTTTTCACCCTCAGGTACAGATTCAGTAGAGTGAAGTAAAACAACCAGACTGATAAAGACTTTCTATCCTGGAGAAATCTCAGTGATTCAAACATCCAGGTCAAACATTCTTGTAACACCAAGTAAATTGGTACTGTTTGACTGCTCTTATTGCTATGCCACTGTTTATGCGTGAAGAAAAGCATGACTGCATTGTAAATATTCTATCTGCACCTCAACAATCAGTTTCCTCCTTAGTGTGGAGGGAACCACCATCAGGTCCCAGCCATGTTGACCTTACGCAACAGATATTGTCCACACCGAACCCAAAATGTATTTTTATGAACCACACTGAGCTGATCACAGAGCCGGAGGGTTGTTTTAACAAGTGAGCAAAACATGACATAAACCCTTAGATCAGTGGAGCCCCAAGCCGGTCCTCGGGGGCAGGAATGTTTTAGTTCTCTCCCTGGTGGTAGAAACAACCTTCTCAGCATGTCAATGTTCTTCTTATTGCTCCAATGAGCCATCATTTGATTCAGGTGTGTTAAACCAGGGAGAGAACAAAAACATGCAGGATGCCGGCCCTCCAGGACCCAGTCTGGGGTCCACTGCCTTAGATGATGGTTTAATCTCACCAGATCTCCTTGAGCTTGGAGTTGGAAGCTAGCGCTTCGGCAAAGTGTTGGATCCCAGCAGCTGTGAACTTGTTGTTGATGAACCTGCAGACAGATAAACACAGTTGGTCGGTGATTTTCTCACAATCGATGGCTGACCGGCAGCAGCAGCACGAGTCCAGTCCGAGTCGTTACAGTGACGCTGCTCTCATGCATGGCTGGTTTCCTCACCAGAGGTGGCTCAGTCCAGTGTCGGCCTGGATCAACTCGGCCCAGTGCGGAGCTGAATCGTCCGTCATCTCATTCTGCACCAACCTGCAGAAAATAAGAAACAAGAAACACTGAGACAACGTTTGACATCAAGCCTCCTCACTGTGAGCTTGATGTCTGGCTGAGCTGCAGTTTAAACCACACAGTTACACAAACTCTATGAAGGACACAGAACCTTTTGTTCCTCACTGTCTCACATTAGGTCAGTTTGGATTTAAAAAGATACTTACATTTTCTTAATGAAATATTGAGAAAGATATTTTTATTAATTTCTTCAAAATCAGAAGTTTTAATAAATTTTCTTGGAATTTGGTGGAATTGCCTTTAAGACTGTGTGACGTTGGTCAAACGTTTTGGGTTTGCTGGAATTCTGTAATTCCAAACTGTAATCTGGATTTTATGCTGCTTCTTCAGTCCATTTCACAGAGGATAAATACACTGTGTTACCAGCCTCACTGTTGTTGTGCTGAAAGGAGTTAGCCTATCATCGAAGCTATTCAAGCCTAAAATGGCATCTGAGTACTATACATGTAGCAGCAGCTACAAGAAGTTTCATAAATGATCAGGAGTTCCTGAAACACTGGAATAGCACTTTGCTCTAACAGATCAAAAACAATAAATATATTGTGGATTGCTGTAGAGCTCATCTGTCTATTTATTCTATAATTTAGAAGCAAAAAGAGGTTTTGGATTCGAAAATGTTTATTCCGTTGATTTACAGCTTTTGATTAAAATGCAAATAATTTTGATTAATTAATCACAGATGCTACAATTAACAATTTATTGGAGCAGCTCCACTCCTTAAAATAGATCCGTAGGTGGCCTCCACTTAAAGTCATATCATGAGCTGGGCTTTCACAAGTTCTTTTACCTCACAGTAATCTGACTGCATGTAAACTTCGGAATTTAAAAAAAAGTTCTGGCGTTTTTTTAAAAAACACATTTTTTCCTCTTACTAACCGACGTAAAACAGGAAAAGTTTCATTTTTCAAACCCTCTGATGGTTCAGCTTAAACTCATGAACTTCCATACCAGAATATCCTCAGGACTGTGTTCTCCTTCAGTGCTTCTGCCAAACACTTCCCTCCATTGGATGTGATGCCATTGGCTGCCAGGCTGGAGAACAGAGAAAAACAAACTGTGTGTGTGGATCACCCTGTGAGTAACTGCCTGTTGTTGGCCTTTCCTGCTACCTGAGGTTGGTGAGACGTGGGTGATTCTTCAAGGCTTCTGCAAAAGCTT
Organism: Alfaro cultratus; assembly: GCA_903066825.1. NCBI lineage: Eukaryota > Metazoa > Chordata > Actinopteri > Cyprinodontiformes > Poeciliidae > Alfaro > Alfaro cultratus. The sequence goes on from CAEFZX010027086.1 coordinate 41,413, forward strand.
CAGCTCCCTCATCACCGATGCTGTTGCCCCACATCCTAGAGGACAACATCAGTGTTATCTAGTGAACATCTAATCCATATTTAGTTCAGCTTTGATGAACTTACCCCAAGTCGAATATGGAAGCACTCTTCTTAACCGCCATGGCCAGATGCCTCCCACCCACAGGTGTGATCTTGTTTTTACCGATCCTAAATGTTAATCACAGAATTAAACACCAAAAAAAACAAAAAAACTTTTTTTTTTTTTAAATCACTTTGATTTAAGTCATGTGAGATATTGGACTCTTCAGGTGTTTAACATACTTCACAACTTTTAGCTGAGGGCATTCTTCAATGATCTGAGCAACCAGTTTGGCTCCAGCATCAGTGATGTTGTTGTTGTAAAGCCTGAGGAAAGAAAGATGATCAGCTTTAAATCATTATGACCTGCATAGAGACACATGATAGAGTAACACAGAGTTGCCCCTCCCCCACATGTTGACCAGCTAGTTGACAGAAGATTCCTCTACGTCTTACCTTCTGGATAAAAGAAAAGATAACTGAACCTGTTGGTAACTATTTCCAGCTGTGGAGGCGTAGAAACTACACTGACAAAAAGAAATGGAGCTCCAACTTTTAAAAAAATGAGTTCATTTGTTAAACATAATCAAATTAAGTTTGTCAAACTTTGTTTATTTGCATTTGCTTAACATGACAACTTAATACACTTTAATGAACTTAATTTGATTACTTATAACAAATGATTTTTTAAAGTTGGATCAGCTTTTTTTTCCAGTGTAGAGGAGCTCCATCAGTCAGTACCGTTTTAAACTCACCGTTAGGAAGCTGAGAACAGCAGCAGAGTGATGAGAGATTCTAAACTAAAAAATAATCTGAAAAATGCATTTAATTAAAATTACTACTAGTGGAGAGTTGCTATACAGCCGTTTTGGTGTATCAAAATCCAAGTAATATGAATATTGTGGCATTATTATCTTTTACTTTTTAGTTTTTATCAGCATAGAAGCTACTCCTACATCAGTTCTTTTGTCTCTCTACTCTGTCTTCTCAAACCTCCAGTCGGTCATGACTGATGGCCACTGGTTCCAGAACCTGCTGGAACTGGTGGTTTCCCTTCCTTTTAAAGGAGAGGTTTTCCTCTCCACTGTCACTATGTGCAGGCTCTGTATAATGCATTGCTGTAAAGTCAATGACACAATGCAGGAGACTGTTGCCATGTTCTTGTCCAGGAGGAGTGAATGCCGCAAATCAATGACTTGGTGCAATCTGCTGGGTTTTCTTGCAGAGAAAACTAAGGAATAACCAACATCAGTACATGTTAGGACATGTTGGAAGCTGCAGGTCCTTCCTCCCAGCAGATGTTAGACTTTACAGCCGTTACAGCTCACGACACTGCTTGATTTATTCTATTCTATTCCAAAAATCACAATAAAACACATTAGAATTTCTGGTTGGACCAGAGTGGAAATAGGAAACAGTTCCATGGGTGTAGATGCTCTGTCTTTAAATACTGGTTTGTATTAGAGAAGATGATGTAGAATCATGGTTACTCACCCCAAAATCTTCACAACCTTGTGTTTGCACAGCTCTTCTGCCAGAACCTCAATACTGCTGTCAGTTAGGTTATTGACACACAATCTGAAGGCAGGAAAGAAATACACAGAGCATTAAATGAGAAAGACTGAATATCAGTCAATACACTCAGAATCTAAAACATCAGTAAATTTACATTTATTTGCATTATTTTGTAACTACTACAGTAGATAACTAAGCTAAATCACCAGAATGCTGTATTTTCTGTTTGGCACAATTACTTTTTCTTTTAGTTATAGATTTTCATTTTTCTCCTACAGCAGTCATTTCTTTGGATGTTTACATAATTTTATTGCTGCATTTGGTTCTCAAATAAAAAGTCAAAAATTATTGCAACTTTTTGGGTGAAGTTGACAGTAAAACACAGGGTATTTCCACAGTGGTGCTAAGCAGAGAGCACCAGTGATCTGTTTCTACATGTAGTGTTCTTGTGGTTGCTCTGGCATACATTGTGCAAAGTTTCAGAGGAAGCAGAACCTATCAGAATATTCTAATGTGTGAGTATAATCAAAACAACTGTACAGTGTAGACCCAACAGTCGAAATAATGACAGCAGACAAAGGTGCCAACTCTACCAGGATAAGTTAGAGATGAGGAGCACATTTCAGTTTTTCAAGCCCAGTTTAAAATAAAAATAAAAATCACAATCTGTTTTTGAGCCAACTTGCAATTGTATTGTAGACCACACAATAATTTTGTTGAGCAAATGAAACTGTGTTTTCCCCTCTTTACCTCATTTTACAATAACACTCACACAAAAAGTGTGACTGTTTTGCTTTCTGCTCTCCGGTTAGCCACCGTTCTAATCTGTGTCTCTATGAAACATATAAGCAGCTGAATCAGTAGTCATTTAAAATTAGGATCGCCATAGTGACGTGCCACATTTATAGAAATGGGAAACTGATTTTCTGTACGTTTTTACCAACACATAATTACCTGGACCTGCACTAAAATATGTTAGAAGATGAATTATTAAGGAGTAATATCAAAACAGAAAAAAATGCAAAATAGGCCTGTCATGAAGCTGGACAATAATATTATCATTTTGAGACAATTTTCAAGTAATGTATTGATAATGGCATAATAATGTAAGTTTGCACTCCCAAACACTATTGAACTTTAATTTTGAACAGAACACGCCACACTACAACTGGAAGAGGTTTTAAATAGCCAAAATAAAACACAACATCCATCCATTTTCTTACACCCTTGTCCCTAGTGGGGTTGATATGGGTGCTGGTGCTTATCTCCAGCGAGACATTTCGGACGAGAGACGGGGTCACCCTGGACAGGTCGCCAGAATGTCGCAGGGCAACACAGAGACAGACAGGACAAACAACCATGCACACACACACTCACACCTTAGGAGAATTTAGAGACCTGACAGTCATGTTTTTGTGGGAGGAAGGCGGAGTACCCGGAGAGAACCCACCATGCAGAGGGAGAACATGCAAACTCCATGCAAAAAGACCCGGGCAACAACACAACAACCAAAAACAATAAATAAAATACAAACACAACTGAAACCATAAATCCATTGGATTATGAAAAAATATTAATCATCATTTTAATTTATCATGCAATTTAACTGATTAACTGCTTATTGTGACAGGCTTAAGCTACTGCTAGCCTGTGTCATCATCACCAGGAGCAAACGTTTGTTTAAGATGGAACTCGTATGAGAAACTAAAATCCATTTAACTCTGTTTTGGAACAAAGAAAGAGTTGATACAAGGAGTTACATGAGCAATAAACTAAGTAGCTGTCCAGAAACACAGCAAAGACTGCAGCTTCCTGAATGTTACTGCTACATGAGTTAAATGTAAAATAGCACTTTGAACTCAGAATCTATAAGTTCATGAAAAGTCAACCAGCTGTGGAGAGGGCCTAGGGGATTGGGTCCTGCAAATTATGTTTAGCAGTCAAAGGGCAATGGGTGGAGTACACATGCTGGACAAGTTGCCACCCCATTACAGGACAAACAGAAAGCTGTAGTGAAAAAGACATCTTTCATACCTCACAACTGTCATCTTGCAAAACGAAGGCTGGAGCTGTTTCACCCCATAGTCACTGATGTTGTTGTTGTCCATGTCGAGCCCCAGGAGCTTTTGTCGGTGCTGCAGCACGAAGTTTATGGCCGTGCAGTCACCTGAATACACGTTACAGTAGCCCAGCTTGATAAAACTTGCTGTGATGCCTTTTGCTGTCATCTTAGCAATGTCTTTGCTCCCTGTCTCAAAGATGCATCGTAGTATCCAAAGAAAGTGGGGCAAAACGTGAACTTTCTTGGCTCCGTCAGCGGTATGACGGGGTAAGCCCTCAAGGTGGACCTTGACGCTACTAGACAAGTAAGCCTTCAACAAGGCTCGTTTTTTCTTCAATAAAACAGGTGATACCAGTAGTCCCATCAGATTTGCTTGAGTCTTTGACAGCAGTCCACTCAGGAACAGATTTGTGAACTGCAGGTGCTCGTTTGTTGAGAAGGGCTTCTTTTCGCAAGGCTTCACAAAGCTCCTGGTACAGAAAGCTAAAGGGAGACAGCAGGGTTCTCTCCTCCTGCTGCATTCTGTGAAGAACTTGAGGATGGAGTTGCCAGAATTCTGCTCGTCCAACACAAGAGCAAATGCAGCCAAGAACGACTGGAGGGTGATGTGGATGAACTCGAAGGTAGCGGGGGCATCACTGGCGTCAAACTCACTAATGGGTCTGAGGAAACCTAGGGCCATGTCCTCCTCTGTGAGACCACACTCACTGATCTCTTCTTGGCTGCACAGAAAACTTCCTCTCTCCAAACCCTGCAAAGCCAACTTAGCAAACCCAGCAAGGGGCCTGAGCCCCACCCTGAATGTCTCTGAGGTGCAGCGGGTGCTTTTCTTCAGCAGGGGAGAAGCGGGGGTGACCAAGCGGCTGAGGAACACCTCAGACAGCAGAAGGAATATGTCTGTTAGCGTGATGCTGGTTTCAGGCAGATGAAAGGTATCATGCATCGTATGCAGGTGCCGAAAACTTTTGAATACAATCCAACTGAAGAGTGGAGTGGAACACAGACCACAGAGGTGAGGGCTGGCGTCCAGCTGAACTGACACCAGGTCCCGGTGCTCCTGCTCCTTGAACTGCAGTTTGATGTACGTCTTTAGGTGGTCTGGAGAAAATCCACGCAAAACTACTTTCTTCTTAATGACTCGACTTTGCAACTCAATCCCAGTTCGGGTCGTCAGTATTTTTTTGGAGCCCTTAAGTAGTTTCCCACAGAGCAAGCTGAGGAGCAACTGCAATGAGTTTGCCTTGTCTTCTGGAGACACAACTTCAGGAACATTCATCAGGTCTATGTCCTCCTGAATTTCATCATAGCCATCAAAAGTAAACACGACCTTATCAGGGAAGCGCAGGATGTAATCAAACACTTCATTATCTGGATCATGATCTGGGTAACAATTGTATTTGAATAAAAGGTCTTTGAGGGACATCTGCTCTGCTTCCTTGAAAATGCTGAACATCCTACAGCGAAACTTGAAAAAGAAGATGGCGTCTGTCTGCAGCTCCCTTTTGGACCAGAGGTTCTGGAGCTTTTGAAGAAGGATGGACTTCCCAACACCAGCATCCCCCATCACATAGATGAGTTCACCCTGGGGATTAAAGACCCCACCTTCCCCAAGTAGCTGGTTCAGACTCTGTATGAAGCCAAGGCTTTCATTAGAGTCGTTGAACAGCTCCATCACAGTGTCTGTGTAGAGATCCTCCAATCGGGTCTCATC